>JAECUM010013850.1:0-37013 GCA_016617855.1 Megalonaias nervosa
CACACAGATCAACAATAGGTACCAATAGATCCTATATCTTCAACCAAATGTGAAATTCTGATCTCCAAAACTTGTAAAAAAGGACGGACATTTGCATGTGTAGGACATATGCAGTGTACTTGTTAAAATCACATGTGCAAACATAATTCAAATGATCTGTTTGAACATTTTTAGTGTAGTTGTTAAGAGTGTTGGTTACCAGTTATTAAGCCCAATGATTCAGTGGAATCAGATATCAGCTGATGCTACAATACCGCACTCTGTCAAAGTACTAAATTGAAATATGTTACCATACAGAGGCATATGCATGATGAAAATAACGTCGTGGGATATTTGAAGTGCACACAGCCAGAACTGAGCCTTACAGATTCACTATAGGTACAATATCAGCCTATATGATGTACTGAATGTCAACTTTTGATCCCAAACATTCTAAAAAATATGCATATTTGTTCATGTCAGATATGTAACCATGTTAAGATCAGTTGTACAAAGTTAAATTCAAATAATCTGTTTGAATATTTCTTATGTAATCTTTAGAGTGTCAGTTAACAAATATTATTAGGAATTAATAATGCATAAAGCAAAATGGATCATTAGAATTCCCATAATATCATCTAGGCCACAATGCCGCACTACATCAATCAATATCTTAATGAAACTGAACAATAAAATGGAATGCATTTTGTGTTCAACTTCCATCATTTTGCTGCTTTCTTACATGCAAGGGTAAATATACCTGGGGAAAGTACATTTTATCCTTTTGAGCTGTATTTCATTCTTTGACACCTTAATATGATTTTGTAGAGAACTTGAGCAGGTTCTAGTATAAAGTTTTCATCTCTGACCTCTCACTAAATACCCTATAACTATGTTTATAAACAATTACTGATGGCTATACAAGCAGATATGTCTTACTCAGGAAGTCACCCCATCATAAACACATAAATTAACTGTTTGGACCCCTAATAAATAGTTTCAATGACCTAAAGGCACAATACAAAATAGAATTTTGTCTTCATGTATTTTAAATGAAGGTCTTATTTTCACTTATAAAGATATTTTCACTGACAAAATTTGACAAATATCCATCATTGGAGCTTGTATATGGTGTAGGAGTATATACATGCTGATATCATTTAATATCATTCCCAATAAATATTACATATGTCCATTTTGGGGCGAAAAATTTAATTTTTTAATTTTTCTTTTTAAATTTCATTTAAATTTTTAAAATAAACATTAACTGTTTATTTTTAATTTTATTCTTGTATTTTCAAAGTCAATATACATAACATATTAAAAATTTGTATGTGTCTATCATTAATAATAAAGATTTTATACCAGTTTAAACTTTACTCAAATACTGCACTGACAGGCCCAATTTTTATGGCCATTTTTCGTCAAACTTGTATTTGCATGCCACACTTATTTCAACTTTATACATGAAGTCTTTTGGAATTTCCTTGCAAACAAGACATGTGACAGCTGTCAGAAAGTGTGTAGTGCTGGTGTTCCACAGGGTGCAAGTTGTGGTCCAAGTGTTCTTGAGAAACCAAAGCTAAATTTGCTATATCTTCCTTAATTACAGGAATTTTTTTTTTTTTTTAAAACCTAATTGTAATACATGATAAGGCCTGTCTGAAAATATGTTTGACATTTAAAGATATTGATATATTAAATTTTAATGGAAATTTAAATAAACATTTAAATTTTAAAAACTAATTTTTATTGAAAAATTAAATTTTCATACAAGTTATAAAATTCAATTTGACAAATTTAAGGCAGCAAAGTTCATTAATGAATGGTATTTAAAACAAATGGTAGTTTGGGTCTGTACAATTGATAACATTTTTCCCAGGGGTACTGAAGCATGATAGCTCACAGTGATTTTGGCAGCAAATTGCAATATGCCTATCCAGATGCATAAAGGTGTACACACTAAATAAACAATGACAGGTGGTATGTTCCACATTTATTGTGTCAGGTACTTAGGTAGTTGTTTGTATAACAAATAGCACACTGAAATGTAAAGTTTTGATGGAACCACTACCATGTTTCATAGCAAAAATGCATTCCATTTCAATGTCGATAACTTCAAAAGTCAACAATGTGATAGGAAGATACAGTTTCAGGGAGGTTCTACCTTATTGAACAATGGTGCGAATCTCTCTCATGAAGATCTAAGCCATGTCTTTGAGGTGCTGTATATCGGTGTGCTGATATGAACTAATCTTGGTCACTTATAGCAGTACACTGCACATGTCCTTATGAGACCTTGATCTCACCACCGGACTACTGGTCAGCTTCCAAACTGATCCAACTCTAACACTTTGTTCCACATACAAGGCTAGACCTGAAAAGATATAAAATGTTTCACATAATTCCAGAAAACAGTAAGATGTAGGCAAATGAAGTTA
This sequence comes from Megalonaias nervosa, assembly GCA_016617855.1. Classification (NCBI taxonomy): domain Eukaryota; kingdom Metazoa; phylum Mollusca; class Bivalvia; order Unionida; family Unionidae; genus Megalonaias; species Megalonaias nervosa. The sequence continues at coordinate 2,421 of JAECUM010013850.1, forward strand.
AAATGTGTTAGATATGGTGATTTCAAAATAACATTCAGGTTGCAAACATGGGAAAAAATAGTAAACTTGACAGAGTGACAATCAGAAATGTGAAGCAATGGGCATGTATTAAAGTGATAAATGCATCCTAAAAATAGATGAGGTTTCTAGAAGCATATTTAGCCATTTACTGGTCAAATAACTAATCAGGTAGAGTATGTATTATAAAGTTTAAGACAATGTTGAAACGGTGAGGTTTGATCATTGGTGCAAACATTAGTACATACCAGTATACAGGAAAGTCAAATGACAATGTACCAAATTGAAATTTATTACTATAAGCAATCTTATTCATGAGGAAAATAACAGTTTTGGATATTGCGAGTGAATACAGCCAAATGTGGCCACACAGATCAACTATAGGCACCAATAGATCCTATATCTTCAACCAAATGTGAAATTCTGATCTCCAAAACTTGTAAAAAAAGGACGGACATTTGCATGTGTAGGACATATGCAGTGTACTTGTTAAAATCACATGTGCAAACATAATTCAAATGATCTGTTTGAACATTTTTAGTGTAGTTGTTAAGAGTGTTGGTTACCAGTTATTAAGAGCAATGATTCAGTGGAATCAGGTATCAGCTGATGCTACAACACCGCACTCTGTCAAAGTACTAAATTGAAATATGTTACCATACAGAGGCATATGCATGATGAAAATAACATCTTGGGATATTTGAAGTGCACACAGCCAGAACTGAGCCTTACAGATTCACTATAGGTACAATGTCAGCCTATATGATGTACTGAATGTCAACTTTTGATCCTAAACATTCTAAAATATATGCATATTTGTTCATGTCAGCTATGTAACCATGTTAAGATTAGTTGTACAAAGTTAAATTCAAATAATCTGTTTGAATATTTCTTATGTAATCTTTAGAGTGTCAGTTAACAAATATTATTAGAAATTAATAATGCATAAAGCAAAATGGATCATTAGAATTCCCATAATATCATCTAGGCCACAATGCCGCACTACATCAATCAATATCTTAATGAAACTGAACAATAAAATGGAATGCATTTGGTGTTCAACTTCCATCATTTTGCTGCTTTCTTACATGCAAGGGTAAATATACCTGGGTAAAGTATATTTTATCCTTTTGAGCTGTATTTCATTCTTTGACACCTTAATATGATTTTGTAGAGAACTTGAGCAGGTTCTAGTATAAAGTTTTCATCTCTGACCTCTCACTAAATACCCTTTAACTATGTTTATAAACAATTACTGATGGCTATACAAGCAGATATGTCTTACTCAGGAAGTCACCCCATCATAAACACATAAATTAACTGTTTGGACCCCTAATAAATAGTTTCAATGACCTAAAGGCACAATACAAAATAGAATTTTGTCTTCATGTATTTTAAATGAAGGGCTTATTTTCACTTATAAAGATATTTTCACTGACAAAATTTGACAAATATCCATCATTGGAGCTTGTATATGGTGTAGGAGTATATACATGCTGATATCATTTAATATCATTCCCAATAAATATTACATATGTCCATTTTGGGGGGAAAAATTTAATTTTTTAATTTTTCTTTTTAAATTTCATTTAAATTTTTAAAATAAACATTAACTGTTTATTTTTAATTTTATTCTTGTATTTTCAAAGTCAATATACATAACATATTAAAAATTTGTATGTGTCTATCATTAATAATAAAGATTTTATACCAGTTTAAACTTTACTCAAATACTGCACTGACAGGCCCAATTTGTATGGCCATTTTTCGTCAAACTTGTATTTGCATGCCACACTTATTTCAACTTTATACATGAAGTCTTTTGGAATTTCCTTGCAAACAAGACATGTGACAGCTGTCAGAAAGTGTGTAGTGCTGGTGTTCCACAGGGTGCAAGTTGTGGTCCAAGTGTTCTTGAGAAACCAAAGCTAAATTTGCTATATCTTCCTTAATTACAGGAATTTTTCAATGCAGTAAAAACCTAATTGTAATACATGATAAGGCCTGTCTGAAAATATGTTTGACATTTAAAGATATTGATATATTAAATTTTAATGGAAATTTAAATAAACATTTAAATTTTAAAAACTAATCTTTATTGAAAAATTAAACTTTCATACAAGTTATAAAATTCAATTTGACAAATTTAAGGCAGCAAAGTTCATTAATGAATGGTATTTAAAACAAATGGTAGTTTGGGTCTGTACAATTGATAACATTTTTCCCAGGGGTACTGAAGCATGATAGCTCACAGTGATTTTGGCAGCAAATTGCAATATGCCTATCCAGATGCATAAAGGTGTACACACTAAATAAACAATGACAGGTGGTATGTTCCACATTTATTGTGTCAGGTACTTAGGTAGTTGTTTGTATAACAAATAGCACACTGAAATGTAAAGTTTTGATGGAACCACTACCATGTTTCATAGCAAAAATGCATTCCATTTCAATGTCGATAACTTCAAAAGACAACAATATGATAGGAAGATGCAGTTTCAGGGAGGTTCTACCTTATTGAACAATGGTGTGAATCTCTCTCATGAAGATCTAAGCCATGTCTTTGAGGTGCTGTATATCGGTGTGCTGATATGAACTAATCTTGGTCACTTATAGCAGTACACTGCACATGTCCTTATGAGACCTTGATCTCACCACCGGACTACTGGTCAGCTTCCAAACCGATCCAACTCTAACACTTTGTTCCACATACAAGGCTAGACCTGAAAAGATATAAAATGTTTCACATAATTCCAGAAAACAGTAAGATGTAGGCAAATGAAGTTAAAATGTGTTAGATATGGTGATTTCAAAATAACATTCAGGTTGCAAACATGGGAAAAAATAGTAAACTTGACAGAGTGACAATCAGAAATGTGAAGCAATGGGCATGTATTAAAGTGATAAATGCATCCTAAAAATAGATGAGGTTTCTAGAAGCATATTTAGCCATTTACTGGTCAAATAACTAATCAGGTAGAGTATGTATCATAAAGTTTAAGACAATGTTGAAAGGGTGAGGTTTGATCATTGGTGCAAACATTAGTACATACCAGTATACAGGAAAGTCAAATGACAATGTACCAAATTGAAATTTATTACTATAAGCAATCTTATTCATGAGGAAAATAACAGTTTTGGATATTGCGAGTGAATACAGCCAAATGTGGCCACACAGATCAACTATAGGTACCAATAGATCCTATATCTTCAACCAAATGTGAAATTCTGATCTCCAAAACTTGTAAAAAAAGGACGGACATTTGCATGTGTAGGACATATGCAGTGTACTTGTTAAAATCACATGTGCAAACATAATTCAAATGATCTGTTTGAACATTTTTAGTGTAGTTGTTAAGAGTGTTGGTTACCAGTTATTAAGCCCAATGATTCAGTGGAATCAGATATCAGCTGATGCTACAATACCGCACTCTGTCAAAGTACTAAATTGAAATATGTTACCATACAGAGGCATATGCATGATGAAAATAACATCTTGGGATATTTGAAGTGCACACAGCCAGAACTGAGCCTTACAGATTCACTATAGGTACAATATCAGCCTATATGATGTACTGAATGTCAACTTTTGATCCCAAACATTCTAAAATATATGCATATTTGTTCATGTCAGATATGTAACCATGTTAAGATCAGTTGTACAAAGTTAAATTCAAATAATCTGTTTGAATATTTCTTATGTAATCTTTAGAGTGTCAGTTAACAAATATTATTAGGAATTAATAATGCATAAAGCAAAATGGATCATTAGAATTCCCATAATATCATCTAGGCCACAATGCCGCACTACATCAATCAATATCTTAATGAAACTGAACAATAAAATGGAATGCATTTTGTGTTCAACTTCCATCATTTTGCTGCTTTCTTACATGCAAGGGTAAATATACCTGGGGAAAGTACATTTTATCCTTTTGAGCTGTATTTCATTCTTTGACACCTTAATATGATTTTGTAGAGAACTTGAGCAGGTTCTAGTATAAAGTTTTCATCTCTGACCTCTCACTAAATACCCTATAACTATGTTTATAAACAATTACTGATGGCTATACAAGCAGATATGTCTTACTCAGGAAGTCACCCCATCATAAACACATAAATTAACTGTGTTGACCCCTAATAAATAGTTTCAATGACCTAAAGGCACAATACAAAATAGAATTTTGTCTTCATGTATTTTAAATGAAGGTCTTATTTTCACTTACAAAGATATTTTCCCTGACAAAATTTGACAAATATCCATCATTGGAGCTTGTATATGGTGTAGGAGTATATACATGCTGATATCATTTAATATCATTCCCAATAAATATTATATATGTGCATCTTGGGGGGAAAAATTTAATTTTTTAATTTTTCTTTTTAACTTTCATTTAAATTTTTAAAATAAACATTAACTTTTTATTTTTAATTTTATTCTTGTATTTTTCTTGTATTCTTGGTGCAAACATTAGTACATACCAGTATACAGGAAAGTCAAATGACAATGTACCAAATTGAAATTTATTACTATAAGCAATCTTATTCATGAGGAAAATAACAGTTTTGGATATTGCGAGTGAATACAGCCAAATGTGGCCACACAGATCAACTATAGGTACCAATAGATCCTATATCTTCAACCAAATGTGAAATTCTGATCTCCAAAACTTGTAAAAAAGGACGGACATTTGCATGTGTGTGGGACATATGCAATGTACTTGTTAAAATCACATGTGCAAACATAATTCAAGTGATCTGTTTGAACATTTTTAGTGTATTTTTAAGAGTGTTGGTTACCAGTTATTAAGCTCAATGATTCGGTGGAATCAGATATCAGCTGATGCTACAACCGCACTCTGTCAAAGTACTAAATTGAAATATGTTACCATACAGAGGCATATGCATGATGAAAATAACATCTTGGGATATTTGAAGTGCACACAGCCAGAACTGAGCCTTACAGATTCACTATAGGTACAATGTCAGCCTATATGATGTACTGAATGTCAACTTTTGATCCCAAACATTCTAAAATATATGCATATTTGTTCATGTCAGATATGTAACCATGTTAAGATCAGTTGTACAAAGTTAAATTCAAATAATCTGTTTGAATATTTCTTATGTAATCTTTAGAGTGTCAGTTAACAAATATTATTAGGAACTAATAATGCATAAAGCAAAATGGATCATTAGAATTCCCATAATATCATCTAGGCCACAATGCCGCACTACATCAATCAATATCTTAATGAAACTGAACAATAAAATGGAATGCATTTTGTGTTCAACTTCCATCATTTTGCTGCTTTCTTACATGCAAGGGTAAATATACCTGGGGAAAGTACATTTTATCCTTTTGAGCTGTATTTCATTCTTTGACAGCTTAATATGATTTTGTAGAGAACTTGAGCAGGTTCTAGTATAAAGTTTTCATCTCTGACCTCTCACTAAATACCCTATAACTATGTTTATAAACAATTACTGATGGCTATACAAGCAGATATGTCTTACTCAGGAAGTCACCCCATCATAAACACATAAATTAACTGTTTGGACCCCTAATAAATAGTTTCAATGACCTAAAGGCACAATACAAAATAGAATTTTGTCTTCATGTATTTTAAATGAAGGTCTTATTTTCACTTATAAAGATATTTTCACTGACAAAATTTGACAAATATCCATCATTGGAGCTTGTATATGGTGTAGGAGTATATACATGCTGATATCATTTAATATCATTCCCAATAAATATTACATATGTCCATTTTGGGGGGAAAAATTTAATTTTTTAATTTTTCTTTCTAAATTTCATTTAAATTTTTAAAATAAACATTAACTGTTTATTTTTAATTTTATTCTTGTATTTTCAAAGTCAATATACATAACATATTAAAAATTTGTATGTGTCTATCATTAATAATAAAGATTTTATACCAGTTTAAACTTTACTCAAATACTGCACTGACAGGCCCAATTTGTATGGCCATTTTTCGTCAAACTTGTATTTGCATGCCACACTTATTTCAACTTTATACATGAAGTCTTTTGGAATTTCCTTGCAAACAAGACATGTGACAGCTGTCAGAAAGTGTGTAGTGCTGGTGTTCCACAGGGTGCAAGTTGTGGTCCAAGTGTTCTTGAGAAACCAAAGCTAAATTTGCTATATCTTCCTTAATTACAGGAATTTTTCAATGCAGTAAAAACCTAATTGTAATACATGATAAGGCCTGTCTGAAAATATGTTTGACATTTAAAGATATTGATATATTAAATTTTAATGGAAATTTAAATAAACATTTAAATTTTAAAAACTAATTTTTATTGAAAAATTAAATTTTCATACAAGTTATAAAATTCAATTTGACAAATTTAAGGCAGCAAAGTTCATTAATAAATGGTATTTAAAACAAATGGTAGTTTGGGTCTGTACAATTGATAACATTTTTCCCAGGGGTACTGAAGCATGATAGCTCACAGTGATTTTGGCAGCAAATTGCAATATGCCTATCCAGATGCATAAAGGTGTACACACTAAATAAACAATGACAGGTGGTATGTTCCACATTTATTGTGTCAGGTACTTAGGTAGTTGTTTGTATAACAAATAGCACACTGAAATGTAAAGTTTTGATGGAACCACTACCAGGTTTCATAGCAAAAATGCATTCCATTTCAATGTCGATAACTTCAAAAGTCAACAATGTGATAGGAAAATACAGTTTCAGGGAGGTTCCACCTTGCTGAACAATGGTGCGAATCTCTCTCATGAAGATCGAAGCCATGTCTTTGAGGTGCTGTATATCGGTGTGCTGATATGAACTAATCTTGGTCACTTATAGCAGTACACTGCACATGTCCTTATGAGACCTTGATCTCACCACCGGACTACTGGTCAGCTTCCAAACCGATCCAACTCTAACACTTTGTTCCACATACAAGGCTAGACCTGAAAAGATGTAAAATGTTTCACATAATTCCAGAAAACAGTAAGATGTAGGCAAATGAAGTTAAAATGTGTTAGATATGGTGATTTCAAAATAACATTCAGGTTGCAAACATGGGAAAAAATAGTAAACTTGACAGAGTGACAATCAGAAATGTGAAGCAATGGGCATGTATTAAAGTGATAAATGCATCCTAAAAAATAGATGAGGTTTCTAGAAGCATATTTAGCCATTCACAGGTCAAATAACTAATCAGGTAGAGTATGTATCATAAAGTTTAAGACAATGTTGAAACGGTGAGGTTTGATCATTGGTGCAAACATTAGTACATACCAGTATACAGGAAAGTCAAATGACAATGTACCAAATTGAAATTTATTACTATAAGCAATCTTATTCATGAGGAAAATAACAGATTTGGATATTGCGAGTGAATACAGCCAAATGTGGCCACACAGATCAACTATAGGTACCAATAGATCCTATATCTTCAACCAAATGTGAAATTCTGATCTCCAAAACTTGTAAAAAAGGACGGACATTTGCATGTGTGGGACATATGCAGTGTACTTGTTAAAATCACATGTGCAAACATAATTCAAATGATCTGTTTGAACATTTTTAATGTAGTTGTTAAGAGTGTTGGTTACCAGTTATTAAGCCCAATGATTCAGTGGAATCAGATATCAGCTGATGCTACAATACCGCACTCTGTCAAAGTACTAAATTGAAATATGTTACCATACAGAGGCATATGCATGATGAAAATAACATCTTGGGATATTTGAAGTGCACACAGCCAGAACTGAGCCTTACAGACTCACTATAGGTACAATATCAGCCTATATGATGTACTGAATGTCAACTTTTGATCCCAAACATTCTAAAATATATGCATATTTGTTCATGTCAGATATGTAACCATGTTAAGATCAGTTGTACAAAGTTAAATTCAAATAATCTGTTTGAATATTTCTTATGTAATCTTTAGAGTGTCAGTTAACAAATATTATTAGGAATTAATAATGCATAAAGCAAAATGGATCATTAGAATTCCCATAATATCATCTAGGCCACAATGCCGCTCTGCAACGATCAATATCTTAATGAAACTGAACAATAAAATGGAATGCATTTTGAGTTCAACTTACATCATTTTGCTGCTTTCTTACGTGCAAGGGTAAATATACCTGGGGAAAGTATATTTTTTCCTTTTGAGCTGTATTTCATTCTTTGACAGCTTAATATGATTTTGTAGAGAACTTGAGCAGATTCTAGTATAAAGTTTTCATCTCTGACCTCTCACTCAATACCCTATATATAAACAATTACTGATGGCTATACAAGCAGATATGTCTTACTCAGGAAGTCACCCCATCATAAACACATATATTAACTGTTTGGACCCCTAATAAATAGTTTCAATGACCTAAAGGCACAACACAACATAGAATTTTGTCTTCATGTATTTTAAATGAAGGTCTTATTTTCACTTACAAAGATATTTTCACTGACAAAATTTGACAAATATCCATCATTGGAGCTTGTATATGGTGTAGGAGTATATACATGCTGATATTTAATATCATTCCCAATAAATATTATATATGTGCATTTTTGGGGGAAAAATTTTATTTTTTTATTTTTTTTTTAAAATTTCATTTAAATTTAAAAAAAAGAAATAATTTTTATTTTTAATTTTATTCTTGTATTTTCAAAGTCAATATACATAACATATTAAAATTTCATGTGTCTATTATTAATAATAAAGATTTTATACTAGTTTAAACTTTTCTCAAATACTGCACTGACAAGGCATGGTACACAATTAATTTTACTATATATTCTCTACATTTGTGTCTCAGTACTGAACTTTCCACTGGGTGACAATGAATACAGAAATCATATGTTAATGTAAAATATCTTCAAAGATGACTTCACGGTGAAGTTCTTGTCAAGGGTTGACCTGCATTTTTTTGAGAGACTGAATTGTAAACAAAACACCGTGCAATGGAACACAGATTTCACTTCCGGGTCATCACCAAGACCATATTATTCACTTTGCACTGTCGCCGAAGTACACACAGACAACCACACCATAAGCTCATATTCTAAAGAATAAACAATTGCCTTTAAATCCATACCAAGAATGCCTAAATCTAACTTTTGTATCACCACCAAACGGAGACAGGAAAAAATGCTCTAAAAATAGACTGGGACTACATAAGCCTTATATTCGGATATGTTTATTGGGCAGTGTTGGTTCCAAAGAGGTCGGAATATGACCCATTTACCCTACCTCAAATACGATTCGTCCGGTAGAGGATGAGCTAGACTTTGGTTCGTAGAAACGTAAAATATTGTTAAGGCAATGGCAGTACGTCATGTTTGTAATAAAAAGAAAAGCTGACGAGTAAAATATTTTCCTACAAAAGTTGCAACCTTCTTTTAGTTATTGGTTTTGAAAATAAAAATGAACAAACTACGAAACTGTGATTGTTCCCCCTCATAATGTAAAGTTAACCACAACATTGGTACAACGTTGTTAGCACGTCATATGTTATCTTTGTAAAAACTAGATTATTTCTTGTCCATACTATTAGGATCAATGCATATACATGCCTTTTGTAATTTACTATATCTTTTAGATCATAGGACTATTTAAGATCATGTTAATCTGTAACGTTTTAGCAACGTGAAAATGTGTTGTGTTAGCTGGGAACAACCACATTTTATAAGAACAAGTATGTGTATGTGCATGTGTATGTATGTATGTATGTGTGTATGTATGTATGTATGTACTTACCTATTTTCTGCAAGTATCAGTCGATCTACTGTTTTAACAAGAAAGATAAAATAATTAATGTCCAGCTTTCTGTGATAAATGGCTAAGTCGACATTTTTAGAGAAGTGACAAAGTCCCACTTTCTCAAAGATTAGTCGTCCTTTCAATTACGGCTTCATAACTTTTACACGTCCAACCCAAAGGGCAGTAATTCCAGGGCTTAAATTACAATAACGAAATATGTTTTTTTTTTCTTCAATTTTACTAATAATAATATCTATGCTCGCCGGCCCTGGGTGGACTTGTAAATGTTCATTATATTGCAATGAAATAAACGGTTACTTTATATTTTAAATTGTATGATAACCGACATGACTTTACATATCCTGACTTATATCACAATGGACTTACACATTTTTCCAATGCAAAACTGATTAATGTAATAAAACTTTTCCTTACCTAACTATGCCCACACTTTACAAGAATGGTATTCTTTCGAATAAGACACGGTAGTGAGTAATCAATCACTTGTTATAATACAAATCCAATAATGAACGGGTATCCTTACAATATAACATTTGAGCGAAATATATATTTTGTATAATTCAACGTGTATCCTTACAATATAACATTTGAGCGAAATATATTTTTATATAATTCCAAGAATGTTCCTAGTATTATAAACACAACTTCTATCTATACTTTTTACCCTGTGGTTCGCTGTAAAAACAAACCGTTGCATTGTTAAAACAAGCCATACGACTGTCAATGGGGGGGGGGGGGTAGTTAATCCGTTATTATAGTTGTAAATTAGACTGACAATTTAACAGTGGCTATGCTGACCGTATGTGGGGTGGGGGTGGGGGGTGATGGGAATTATTAATTAAAGATCCATTCATTCATTCATTCATTCATTCATTCATTCTCTTCTTCAGCATTATAATAGAGTAATAGAATAAAATACTCCTATTTCTTTCGAAGTTACATAACATTGTCAAATTTAATACTTTATTATGTAAGTCTCTTGTTATTTATGTATCATTGTATTTACGTACGTACGGTCTGTAACTGAACAATGCAAAAAATAAAAAAATAAAAAAAAGAAACAGAAAGGTAAACCTTTACAGATCTACTTTCAAAATATATATTGTTTTATACGTCTTTCTTATAAAGAATTCAGTCGGTGACAGTGGAATAGAGTAAAAATGTAAACACTTTTTAAAATATATTTTACTCTAAATTGCTAGCGACTTCACTAATTTTCATATTGTTGCTGTATGATTCTACGCTTGATTTCTTTTCCCACTATGAATCATATGTATTGTGTCATTATCACAGAACAATGCAGACAATAAACGTTATAGAACGGTATATAATATGTGTATGTCATAAATTACTCTTCATTTGTGTCTGTCCGTGCGCCTATGACCTTCCTATACAAACGTTTTCAATATTGGCAAATAAGTCATACCAATCGTAAACAACCACCGATTTTAACAAATTTGATATCAATTTATAAGTTTCTCATCATTCTCAATCGCTCTGTGCCAATAGAAATGTGTACAAATGCAAAATAAAAATGTTGTTATTTTTGACTCAGTATTGCTTGTAACTTTACCGATCTTCATAGTATTCCTACGTGCCTCTACCCTTGCCTTTTTGCGTTGGTACCACATATTTCGATGCTAATACTATATATTTCAAGCATAGAATTAAAGCGGTATATAATATGTGTATCTATTTTATAAAGTACGCCTTCATTTGTCTGTCCGTGCGCCTAATGGATTCCTGTACGAGCGTTTTTCATGTAAGCAAATAAGTCATACCAACCACCGATTTTAACAAATTTGATATCAATTTATAAGGTTCTCATCAGGCTAGATCGATCTGTGCCAATAGAAACGTGTAAATTATAAAATGAACAACACCAACACGTAGAATGTGTGACCGGTTTAGCTTTATTGCTTCATCAGACTGAATTCAAACTGAATTGAATATCATTGGTTACGTCAATAAATATATTCTGTTTCTAACTGATCAATAAAATAAACAATGTGACATAAAAAAGATGACGTCATATTTACATTTTTAACTTAATTGTCTTATTCTTTAACGAATAGTTGACATTCCAAGAATAGTTGACCCCACTGTGAAGTTGGCATCAGTGATTCATATCTCACACTTAAGCAATAATAAGAAATATATCAATGTTATGTATATATCTTGAAAATTCTAGGGTGAGTTATCAAAGGAGAAAAAGCTTAAAAATAAGTGGAGAATGTGTTCGATCGACATAATGGTTGAGCCAAATGTATCCTGTGATGTAAATATTCTGTTGGGTTTGTGCCATATGTATGTTCATTGCTTGTTCTTGGTGCAGTAATCCTGTAAAATGAACTTGCATATAATTTCCTGTTACTTTGGTTCTTTCGACTGGTATACAAAATTTTCTTTGTACCAAAAACTTTACTTCCTCAAGGCAGTGTATCAACAATTCTTTTGATAGTAATGTAAGTTGTCGAAAGAGCAGATCATTCTTTCCTCTTGGCATATCGATTCCACTAGCCAAAATCAGAGTTACTCTGCCTTTATCAACTGCAGGTAAAGGTACATGCCTTGTTTTTTAAGGATTTTCACAACAGGAAAAACATTTTCACATTCTTGGAATTGCGACATTCTAATTAGTTCAGAAAGATTCCCGGAGTTAACAATAAAGTTTTGCCTCTGAAATTAGGACTCATGTTTTCACTGAGTATTAAAAGTGCATCAGTATCACTTGTCTCTTTTCTTTTTGGCAGGTCTTGATTTGCATGGTAAAATATTAGGATAATTTGGTCAATCATGCTGATAGAAGCACCAGCTTGAATCTGATCCAGATACTCATCCAGATCTAAGTGCACAAGAGATTTATTTTGATGGACAGACTTAGCTTCTGTGAGAGTTGTGTTTTGTGGTATGTACTTATCAGAAGTCAAGTAGGTGAAATGCTTCCTATATTGAACTGAATTTTCCACTGTTAATATTCATTCTATACCTTATATTACTATTTACTATCATTTTGTAAATTCCAAAAGTCAGCAAAGTCAGTTGTAAGTGAATGGGAATTTAGAGAAGAAACTTGTGTTAAATTGTATAGAGTATTTATATATGTATGGTCAATTTCAGTGACTATTTATCATTGGATTTATTTGGGCTGTCATCTTTCTAAGCTTAGCGGGGCCCCACACCGCAGTATATGAATGTTCCAACATGGCCTAATGTTTCTTGATTAAACTTTGATCTTACCCAATTAGTTAGACTGTTGTCCCCCACCCCACCCCCACCCCCCAAACATTAGCTTATTTTATGCATGGCAGTTGGAGACTACGAAAAGCTTCGTAGAGGCTAGCTGTGTAATCGGTAATTACATTCTAGTTCTCAAAGAGTTCTGATAAATAAATAAATAAATAAATAAATAAATAAATAAAAACACAAAATGTTATCTTTAGAATTTGCCGTGTGTAGTTTATACATTGCACTGGGCGTAATTCTTTTCACTCGGCATCTTTTCAACTCCGAAACGCCCGGTAACGGTCATAATTTTACCTAAATATGAGGGTCCTTTCAGATCATTGTAAATGTATAGAGGTAAAGACTTGTACGCATTTCCGCGAATTCGTCATGCCTAACCAGAGAATAGCACAGAAAACGACTCCATCCCCACCCCACCCTTATAACTACAAATCTTTGAGCAAGTGCTAACAGTTTTCCCCTGAATACTGCCGACAAAACTTGTACTCAATTGAATATTATTGGTGGTACCAGCTTTTGGGGATTCCGTAGGTGCTGTAAACTGTGAACATAAAGACCCAACGAACAGTTATTTATCTATGAAGATAACAGCACCCTATCACAATCAGAGGCATATACACGAATTCATACACTGACGAAAAATTTTTGCTTTTGTTTGTTTGTTTGTTTTGTTTTGTTTGTTTGTTGGAAAAGCACGGAATTTGAATCCAACAAAAATTTTGACGACAATTTACTGCAACAATTTAAAGTAGACTTCTGTAATAATAAGCTGAATGTCAATTTACTGCGTCACACCTCCCACCCCTTAAAAAAAGGAAAAAGAAAAACAATATAACACAAACATTATTACAAATATCGAGACGCTGGCTGTTGACCAAGAGCTATTCGCTCAGTGTATGCCGGATATAAAGACCGATTCAAACAATAACTTTATACTGTAACTGGTTGACGGTCTTTGATAAATACTCAGCCTAATTTCGAGGGTGGGGGCCTTTTCATGTTAAATGAATAAATGGAGAAGAATAAGACGTTTGTGGTAGTATATTATTTCCATTCTTCTAAACCTACAGAAATGCGAGTTACAAATGTCCTTTTACATATTAGGAATTAATCACGGCTATTTTGCCAAAGAAAGAAAAGCGTGTGCAATCCAGAGACTGACCACACAAACTTGAGACTCGATTCCTTTTTCCCTCGTTGTGCAAACCAAACAGTTTCCGCATAAAGAGATTATCCAGATGAATTAATGGGTATAAACCTGTAACGATCCGTGCAACTTCCATCAGATTTTTTTTCCTATTCTAATCTTTTCGAATCTTCAATAGAGTAATTATCCCAGACTCCAGAAGCATATTCTAAGATTGGACGTATGAATAGTGTGTATAATTTAGCCGAAGTAAACAATTGGTCTGTAATTAGACGATAGTGTTTTGTCTGCTTTCTTATAAATTGGCACGTCATGCGCTAGCTTCCTATGAGTTGGGAACACGCTGGCTTCGAGTGATTTATTTAAAAATATTTGCAATGGAACATACATTTCTTCAAATATATTTTTTAACAGTTTATAACTGATTTGATCGGTTCCAGTGGTTTTGTTCAGGTCAAGACTAGGTATTACATCTATAATTTCCTGTTTATGTATAATGATGTCAGAAAAAAAGTTCGATTTCCAACTTCAAAATGCCGTAACTGTTTATCATTATTTTGTAAACGTGTAACAGAGCAAAACTGCGAGTTCAGCAGCACACACTTTTCCTGATCACTTGTTGCAAAGTTAGAGGATCGGTTCGTAAGTCTAAGTGGAGGTAATAGGTTCAAAGTCTTTGTAGAATGTACTTGTTATCCCATTATTTTCCAATAAGGTCAAGGATTTGATCCGATGGCAGGGCTTGAACCCGCATCCTTTCGGTCGCAGGTCTAAGATGCTAACCACTGAGCCACGGTGGCTCCTATTGAGATTAATATACCCATATGATATTTTCCAATATTACACATGTTTAATAACACCTAATAACACAGCAAATGACGGGCATGACGACTTATAATTTGATGGCGTAATGACGAATGCATCCGAATGTAATTTAACGTAAATTCTCTACACTATTCTTGTGGGTTTTTTTGTATTGAATATCATTTTTGTCATGTCATACACATAACATAATCTTACATTTGAGATTATTTCAAATGAAATTTATGAAATACGTCGAATAGTTTCAATCTTTTACGACTCTCGTGAAAGATCCTACATTGTTATTAATATAATTATACATGTCATTATAATCCTTTATTGAGTTACACTTTGGTTACAAAAGAGACAACTTCATTTTGCCATGCCCTAAAATTCGCTTGCCAATTTAAAACTTATTTCATCTATACTACACTAGCAGGACTCATGAAATGAATGCAGTTTAGTTGGCCTCTAATTCACCTTCCGAGAATAATGTATGCGGGAGATTGCTCTATTTCATCAGTGCGTAACTATGGAAACTTTAATTCAATGACCTCTTCTCCAGTATGGAGTTGTTAGATTAACACTGAAACCAACTGTCTTATATAGTGTTCTGTTCTAGTTATCTGCAGTTTGAAGCTGGGAGAATTATACCATGAGAATAGCAAATAAACCCTTCTGTAAAATGAGCAAACTCGCACTTTTACATTTCTAAACTAGTTTCTCTTTCATCACTCATATATGAATAATTAAAAATATCTGAGTAGTAAGTAAGAATATATAAATTCTTCAGACCGAAACCCAAATTTCATTTTTTAAGTATCGTAGTTTTATGTTTACTTTCGAGATACATTTTAATTTTTTTAAAGAAAATATGAAATCTAACAAAAAATAGTCTTATTATGTTTTATTTTTTAATTTTTAAAATTTTTTTTTAATAAAGACCAAAGCAAGAAAACTCATGACGACATAGCTTTCAGCATACCATATACACTCTAGCCTTCGCAGAAGTACTTTTATGACAGTGCGGTTCAAAAAAAAAAGAAATAAATATGCACATCCAGTGGTAAACTTTCCCGATTTATGACTAAACATTTATAGTAAGAAAAATGAGTATTTTACAGTGAATGAATAGGTATTCGATGAATGGACTGCATGCATTTCAGCTGCAGTGGCTACTAAAGATAATTACTGATGCACGAACTATACTTGTAAGAGTTGTCATACTGGCTGTCACTCCAGTGATACTGGCAGTCAGTTATTTCCACCTTTTAAAATCTGGCTTCTAGAGTGGACAATAATACAAGTTTCTGAAGCTGATTTTATTAGCACTGATTTGCAAAAAAAAAGCAGAACAAATATCCTTGTTTTATCAACTCATTTTGGTTCCGCTGCTTTGATAGCGCAAAAAGGAATGCTCTTTATTGTTTTATGAATGTTATGTCCTGTGACAATGGTCAACATTTTGTAGGTCACGATCACTTTGGCATTAGCTTATTTTATGCATGGCAGTTGGAGACTACGAAAAGCTTCGTAGAGGCAAGCTGTGCAATCGGTAATTACATTCTAGTTTTCAAAGAGTTCTGAGAAACAAATAAATAAATAAATAAATAAAAAATAAAAACACAAAATGTTATCTTTAGAATTTGCCGTGTGTAGTTTATACATTGTACGGGGCGTAATTCTTCGTTTCACTCAGCATCTTTTCAACTCAGAAACGCCCGGTAACGGTCATAATTTTACTTTAATATGAGGGTCCTTTGAGATCATCGTAAATGTGTAGAGGAAAAGAAATAAGTGTCTTTTATGCTCATCTGAAAACACTTGCATGCATTTCCGCGAATTCGTCATGCCTAACTAGAGAATAGCACAGAAAATAACCCCATCCTTATAACTACAGATCTTTGAGCAAGTGCTAACAGTTTTCCCTTGAATACTGCCGACAAAACTTGAACTCAATTGAATATTTTTTTTTTGTACCAGCTTTTGTGGATTCCGTAGGTGCTATAAACTGCGAATATAAAGACCCAACGAACAGTTATTTATTTATGAAGATAACAGCACCCTATCACAATCAGAGGCATATACACGAATTCATACACTAACGAAACATTTTTTTTTTTTTGTTTTTTTTTGTGTTTTTTTTGTGTTTTTGGAAAAGCATGGAATTTCAATTCAACGAAAATGTACTGCGTCACATCTCCCACCCCTTAAAAAAGAAAACAAAATGCGAGTTACAAATGTTCGAATCGGATCAGCTTGGGTGGGTCGGCAAAATTGGTGTGTCCCTATGGGCAAGGCACTTTATTCCCAGTTGACTCGGTACTAAATGACGTACGTGCATTGCTTTTCCGTACAACACCAAACTGAACCAAACTTGGTCGGATTTTCGTTCTGAATGATTTGATGGATTGCCCTTGAATGTGAATTATTAATGCTAGCTAGTTCATAGTAGCAGTGTACAGGCAATGAATACAAACAGCGAATCAGCTCTTGAAATTAGAAATGTCGTAACAATGCATATTCTGAATGGTCTAGCTGTCAATGGGTTCCACAGTTGTTGATTAGCACTTCTTGTTTTAACTAAGGCCCGAAATATGCTTTGACCATTGTAATGTAATTGACAAGATCTGAAAACCAAACTAAGATCAACATTATACATGGATTTTAATTATGCGAAAGTAATCCACTGCCAAATCAGAAAAAAGATAAAGAAAACTGAAGTTGCTCCACCTGTATTATAAAACTGTTCTATTTGGAGAGGAATATCATGTACGCTAACTATATGACTTAAAACTCTGTCAAAGAAAACGAAGTAATCTAAATACCGTATTACGGTTGCTTCATAATATTATTAGCATTAAGTAGCTGCAGCCTCTATACGAGTTTTATCTGTCACTGTCTTCAGTTTTTGTATGGCAATTACACTGCTATTTGAGTGATTGCTATTTTGATTGATTTTTGATTGATTGATTAATTGTTATGTAATTAGACTTTAGTTTGATATAACAAGTTTCGGAATAGTGCACCGCTCTCGAGATCATACGAGTTAGATGGATTTTAGCGTTTATGCCAGGAAACTAGCCTGTAAGTCAATGATTATTTCTGCTCACAAAAAGAGTAATGTCTTTGTTGTATAATGCATGTATAAATCCCCCTCTCTCTCTCTCTCTCTCTCTCTCTCTCTCTCTCAAATACGTGCAAATTAATGTTGGCAATATGAGAGAATGTTTGTGTTTATCACACTAAATATTTCGTGGTGACTTCATCATTTTCAAGCCGCTTTACTTCAATAAATCGAGGATATATACAACGTTATTTATATTTTATTTTGAATAGTTTTTTATATCAATCTCAACACAAGGAATACAAGTATACCAAAAATAAAAATTAAAAAACAAAGCACAACATATCTAATTTAACAGAACTATAGCACTGACGGCTGGTGTAATAGCATTGATGTTCTATAATTCCAGAAGTGAAGTGCACTGGTCAAACTGATCTATTATAGTACATGTATGTACAGAGTTACAGAGTTAGTGGATGGGGATAATTTTATAATACATATTTGCAAAGTTTTCCTTCTGTATTGTTTTGGCTCTAATAATGAGAAAGATACACTTCAATGTTACACTAATCTCACAGCTCACTTTCCAGGTCACTTAAATTATACATTTGGCAATCCAAAATACACTGTAAAGGTATTTTGTATAACTGTTTGCTATTGTACAGTGGACACGAAGATATTTTTTAACAGTTTTGTGACCCCCAGGTAGTATTGTGTGTAAACCTTACTTTAAAGATACAATAGGAGTATGAATATCTAATACATTTACGGTATATAGGCTGGTCTCGTAGAACAGTTTGTGTTTTGTGACTAAAAACGTATTTAAACAATTTGGAAGGCAAAATAATGTGTAACGATACCTGATTGACACCATTGCACTTGTAGACAGATTGGTGCCTGGTGTATTTATATTTTGTGTAGTTTTTAACTCAGTAACCCCTGGAGATTCTTTTAATTTATGCCTGAAATGGGGGTAGGAAACGCATGTTTGGGATTACTTCTGAATGTAACCGAGCACATCTGATTCAGAGAGATTTTCGTTTAGCCGGATGTTTAGGTGTATAAAAAAAACGTTGTATTTTTGCTTCATTATTTTGGCGTATTGGACCCACGATTTTCGTGTCATGGTCACTTTTTACTCCATTTCTCAAACTTATTCTACTTTTTGCAGAAGTTCACCTGTCCGTGTGCAGTTCGGACCGGTTTGCTTTATATACGAGGCCAAAGAATCTAAATCCGGACACAAACTCCGGTTCCAAAACCGGTAAGTTTTGGCCTGAAAATAACCGGGTCTCAAAAATAAGGTTGTTTGCACTGTACCTTTTAATGCGAGTAGAAAGTCGACATTGTTTGGTATCATTGTAGAGCTACATCTGTCTACTTTTACGCAATACCATTCACTTTGGTGTATCGTAAATGATGTTGACGTTACAGAGCTAGGAAGTAGCGTACAACCTCATGATGCATAAATGAGTTAATGAGTTTTCCTTCACAACAAAACTATGGATACAAGCATGATGCATAATCTGTAAATCAAAGTCATCAAATGCTAACTGACGAAGGTATATACATAAAAAGGTATACTGAATGCATACACCAGTTTATGATTTGCTTGCACATATAATCGCAGGTCTTAAAGTGTGATGACGAAAGACATATTGCAAAAATGAAATGTTTCTTGTTGGGACTGATCATCGTAATGATAAATGTTTGTCTTCTATCAATATATTTATTGAAATTTTATGCACGTAACTTCCAAATTTGGTTAGTCTTAATTCGATCTCAGTATAAAATGATCTGTGATGAGTTACAAAGCCTTTCTATCCTGTTCTGAACACTACATATGATACAAAAGGGACGGATATAGTTCATTGAATAATGCAGATGTTGAATATCAAGGGTTTCTTTTCGATTGCTTTACACGTGTGAAACCTCACTGTAAACAGGGCGTTTTGACCTTACATTCGGGTAGGATAATTACGCAATTTTGGTACAACTCTACTAGGAATTTGTACGTATTCTCAATAGTAGTTTCATGTACTTCTTTCTTATGACGCTTCATGGATTTATTTGCTTGTATTGTACATGTACATCATGATTGTATCTTGCGTTTCTCATCGCTGTTGACACATATCTATGAAATAATATCTATGAAATATTATTAAAAATGCAGGGACCGTTGTATGCATTAGCTTTACGTCTTCTGGTTTAGCTATATTATTAGTATTTGATGTTTGGATCTAAAGGGAGATCATAAATTTAGGAAATCTGTATTTTGACTGAACAAATCTCTTTACAAGTTTTCCACCTGGCAATCGATGACATGGCTTCGGGCGTGTGTATCGCCAGTTTTGGGGGAAAGATACAGTCCAAAATCAAGAAACAAGCAACAAGTGTGCAAACAGGGACCTACCTACAAATCATGCTTTTACATTGTTTTTGGCTAAATTTGTTCGTATAAGCAAGATTTGACCCTTTTCCAACCGAGAACGTCCTCGGTTGGAGGCGTGTCCTCAGTACGTTTGTGTGTAATCTCATGAGTGTCCTCTATTCACACCAAATACAAACCCACCTAAGCTTGTACTGTGTGCACTGTAGAAAGAGTCTTGAAGCACGTTGTAACTTTAGTTCAAAGAACAGGTTTTTGGAACAAATCACATTTAGTGGAAAACTAGTTCATGAAAATGGGCGACAAATGGTCTCACGTATATTTGTCACCTAGGATATAAAATTTGACACATTTTTCTTTTTTTGGGTGGGTGGGTTGGGGTTAAATTTTTGATAGTTGATTTACCACACACAGGTCGTCGTTCTACGTTTTCAAGATTAATCTAACGTGTACCTCGTGATTTATAGTGATTAAAATTAAATGCAGCAGCAACCATTGTCAAGGTAGCGATCATCATTATCATCATCTTAAATAGTGGTGATTGCAATGATAATAAATGGCAGTGGAAATATGAATATCCTCGAGGAGTTAGGGAAGGTCTATGCTTTTTGATATCTTTAAATAGCTTAACAAAGTATTTCCTATATAGGGTATTGTTGCACCAGGTTGTTCAGGACAACTAATCTTGCAGATATAGCCGATCAAACAAGAATGCATATTATGGAGTCGCTGATATATGTCAAAACAAAGAAAAAGACGGAAAAATATAACTGTTGCACTTCTTTGTGTCTTTGTATTTGACAATGTTTGCTTGTATTTACTTTTATTTTTGCATAAATTCTACAAAATTTGAAAATAAACTTGAAATCTTTCATTGTCTTGAGCCAAATGAAAACTTTTGGAATAGTTGTACTTGTTCTAAATAAAGGTCATTCATGTTTAGATCGCTCCATTGTTGATCTCTCTCTCTGTCTCTGTCTGTCAGTCGCTCTCATAAGCTAAAACAAAAACGCTTGATAGATACAGACGCCAGTAATCGATTTGTCAGATCACGATACCGAGGTACAAAATAATTGTTTTTTTGTATATCTACTGAACATAGTCTGACGGTGCGTTAGTTTGAAAAATTTTAGGGCCAAGTCAGAAGGATTACTGGTGGGATGATTCATTTGCGACCAACCATTTAAATGTCACGGGGGGGGGGGGTAGAAATTTCCTGCTTTCAAATAGCTTGGAAAATAACAAATATTAATTCCCTAGTTTATGCCGAAAAAAAAATGTCAATTAGATTTTTTTAAAAATTGTCTTGTGGTTATGTCAAGGTTCCAAAGAAAAGGTCGGAAAAATCCCCCCTCCACATCCCACCCCCCAAAATATTTGTCGGACCCTTAGCTTTAAAGATATTTGTCATTTGGATCATTCGTCAGTAGTTCAATAGTCAGAAGCTTTTTCTTTAGTAAAGATTGAAACCTTTTTATAGGTTACAAACACATAAAAGCCATTTTTCAAAAACCCTTTTGTATAGGTTACAAACACATATAAACTCATTTCTTTTAAACCCTTTTATATAGGTTACAAACACACATAAAGTCATTTCTTTTAAACCCTTTTGTATAGGTTACAAACACATATAAAGTCATTTCTTTTAAACCCCTTTATATAGGTTACAAACACATATAAAGTCATTTCTTTGGTCTTAAAAAGCCTTCTGAATATTAAAATTCCTGACTAAGGAACCCTATGACAAATATCTTTAAAACTAAGGGACAGACCATTTAATTAAGACAAAAGAAAAGACTTTTTTGTGTTTGTAACTTATATAAATGAGTTTAAATCTTTAATAAAAAGCTTCGTGAAAAGTTTTGTGAATCATAGTTTGTGTCGCTTTTCTCCTTTTATATTTCGATGCACAATTGGAAATATTACTAATACTAAGCATACAGTACCGTTACTGACGTCCCAAAAGTATATATCAGAATGATAGAATGATGACGGTAGATTGCATACATTGAAAAAGACCGCTTGATAAATGCATATACAATCAACAATGAGGCAGATTCATAGATCAATGTATGAAAGATATGTAGATTGTTATATCGATACTTAGCTAAACGGTAGAGATCAGAGATGGGTTGGTTGGTAGGTAGATACTAAGGCTGTTAGGATAGAACAAGTCCAATCGATTGATTGATATGGTTTGCTTGTAACATAAGTAAAGTGTTCGACAGTTTATTGATCAACTTTATCATCATTGTTTCTCCATTACAAAATTCCGTTACGGTTCCCACGGCTTGCAGAACAACCTTCCAGCCTAGTACTTTCTGAGATTAAAGTTGTTCCAAACGTTTAGAGAGAAACATTCTCGTATTCATCTTTCCATAGCAAAATTTATAGAGAAAAGGGTATACAGCATGCACAATCCCAGCCCAGTAACATGGGGTGGCTCAATCCCCACTGGTGTTTGCCGAGAATTATGTCTCATATATTCCTGTAAAACGCCCCCACTTCATTTCTAATTCATTGCTCTTCGGTTCATTCTTCATTTGTCATATGAATTGCCATAGGATCTTGTCCGACGGACTTTTTCAACTTGTGAAAATTTTTGATGTGCTTGGTTGTTCTAAATGTCACTATTCCTTCAGAAGTTTTCACGTGGAATTGCCCCTCAAAGTAATGTACTTGAGGAAATCCTGAAGCGCAGAGTATATAAGTGTAAGGCGGGGGATTTATTGGTGTGGTCCCTCTCAGATACATCATCATCTGAGGAACCCCCTAGTCCGAAATATAAAGGATTTTTTTTATGTTTTTGTTTTCTTGGAATGTATGTGCTTTTGTGTTATTTTCAAACAATTTCCTTTTTATCAATTTTGAGATAGGGTTTAAACACCGATCCTAATCTAGTGTGATATAGAAACTATTCTTCCCGGTCTGGAATCAAAGCTCATTTATATTTTGTGATCCTTGCCAAGGATCCATATTGCCCTATGTGTGCTATATGAGTGTGTTATTTGTTGTGTCTGCATTTGTGTTTCTGTGAGGGCTGGCTATATAGATCATATTCTCATAGCTTTTTTTTTAACTTTTATTGGTTCCTTTGCTTCAGGAGACGGGTTGTGATATAAGATCGATACCGGCCTCCCTATCTTTGGAACCTCATTTTATTTAATGTGTGCTCAGGGAGGAAAGTCAGGTGATAGGAAAGTTGTGTCTGGTGTGTACATGTGTGTATGCATTGAGTCCTTTGGGGTTGGGTTTTAGGAGCCGGTACGGGCCGTACTACCTCACGTTAGTCACGTAGTTTTGGCCACGTACCCTCGTCCTTCCCCTTTCCCTTTTTATGTATAGTTGTTAGATACTAATAAAGATCCCACAGGCATATATGCAAATTTGCAATTTCTATGTATAGTTTTCATTACTGTATTGATAAAACTTATAAGATCATTATATAATTTCTTGTCATTAATACCATTTGTGTATAAGAGTTGTGATGTTTCGTTTGTTCCATATATTCGTTGAATTGTAGTTTTAATATTTTGCCTTTCAATATTATTTTGTTGGCATTCTAAAATTAAGTGTTTCTTGGAGTCAACACATGCTCCACACATTCTGTATTTTGGTAGACGATTTGTCAAATGTCTATTGAAGGCCACTTCGCCTGTCAACCATCTATCATGTATGTAAAAAAAGCATTCGACTTTGGATGGCAGGCGTTTTTATGCCTGCCCAGTTTTTTCATATTAATTCCCAGTTTAGTCTAGGGTTTCTCAATTCTATTTCCTGTTTTTCTTGTATAAATAGTTTCATCAGACTTTTATACATGTCATTGTTTTTATTCCATAGATCCTCGTTATTTCTGTACCTGTAAATGAGTTCTTTTACTCTTCTATAAAACCCAGGCGGTTCTAACAGTTTGCTAAGTGTATTGTTTGTATATATTTGCCTATTAAATCTACATAGGTAGCCGTATAAGTATATATTTATTGCGTAGCACGGATATATGGGTTTGTCATTGAGCATTTTAAATCTATTTAAGATCATGGCCTTTTGCTTCACGCTTAGGTTAGGGAGGTCTACTCCCCACCTAACCTTGGATCTGCATATATATTTTTTCCCTAAGTAGTGGATTTTGTTTTCCCAAATAAAGCTCAGCATTTTTCGTTCAATGTTGCCTATCATGGCTTCTGTTAGGTGAGTTGTATTCATAATGTAATTTAATTGGCTATATAGATACGTCTTAGCGACTTGTATACGATCCATTAAGTTTATCTTGATATGCGACCAAGTTTCGATTTGTGCGTCCAGTTTTGATATTAGCTCACTATAGTTTTTGTGAGTTGAGTTCAGTCCGAAAACAATTCCTAATGCTTTTACATGAGTTTTGATCAAATTTGGTGGGAGACCTGGGTGGTTTCCCCGCCAGTTTTCTATTAATAAAATTTCTGTTTTGCTATGGTTTATCGCTGACCCAGAGACTTTTCCAAATTTTATGAATTCATCTTGTAGATGTTTGAAGGAGTATTCGTCGCTAGTAAAGTTCGTGCAGTCGTCTGCATGTAGTATAGTTTTGAAATCGTCTTTCATATTAGGTATCTTTATTCCTTGAATATTGGTGTTATTTTTTATATTTATGTTCAAGGATTCTATAGCAATTACATATAGTATCATGGATAAGGGGCAGCCCTGTCTTACCGAGCGTTGAAGCGTAAACTCGCCCGACAGGGCTCCATTTATTGTTATTCTTGATGCAATATTTTTATACATTGCCTTTATCCATTTTATTATGTTGTTTCCAAAGCCACACTTTTCTAACGCTTGAAATATAAATTCATGTTCGATTCTATCGAAGGCCTTTTCTTGATCAAATAGGAACATTATTGCTTTTTCATTTTTACTTTTAATAAGATCTATGATAGATGCTATTGATAGTGTATTATTTAAAAATTTTCTTCCTGCCCCCCCTCCCCCCAGCTTTGATTAAAATCTATTATGTTGTTTAGGCACTTCCTAATTCTATTAGTTATGATTTTACTTAATATTTTATAATCGACATTAAGTAAAGTTATGGGTCTCCAATTTTTCAAGTCATTTCTTTCCCTTTTCCCTTTGTATAACAGCGTGATAATTCCTTCTTTTAGAGTTTTGGGCATTTCCCCATAAAATAAAATATTATTATACAAAAGTTCTAGAATTTCGACTAAATCGTCCTTAAATGTTATATAGAAGTCTGTTGTTAGGCCGTAGGACCCTGGTGACGTCCCCTTTTTCAGATTATTAATTGCATTTTTTATTTCGTCTGCCGTGATATATTTTTCACAATTTTCCTTATCTTCTATCAATATCTAGTTGTATTTGGTTTCTTTTATATACTGCTTTATGGTTTCTACATCTATTTGTTGTGATTTAAAGATGTTAGTATAATACTCTTTAATGCCTTTTAAGATGTTTGTTTTATCTTTCACAATTTTCCCTCCCAGTTTCATCTCCTCTATTTTTTTCTGTTCTCCTCTTTTTAACTCCATTCGTCTATACAGACCCCTCCCTTTGTTATATAAGTTACCAAATTTTCCCGCTCTTATTTTGGCCCCTCGTAATGTTTCTTTTTCTAATTCTTCCCATTGTTGGATTATTAAAGTCTCTTGTTCTATGAAGTGATTTCCTTTCAGTTGAATTTCCGAATATGGTTTTTGGAGCCATTGTTTTTTTTTTCCCTTTCTATTTTACTGTAATATTTAGTTAATTTCTTGACTTCCTTTTTAAGATTTTCCCAGTCTTCCATTATATTCCCTATTGTAATTAATCTGAATCTGTTTATATATGTTCTTATTGTTTCTAGGTAGTTTTTATTCCCAAGGTGTGAATTATTTAATTTCCATAATCCATATCCCCACTTTGTTTTATTTATAATTTCCAATTCCAGTTCTACCAGTTTGTGATCCGCTATTTTGTCTTCGTGAATATTACATCTTTTCACTGTTCCTATTTGGTTTTCAGATATATAAAAAGTGTCTAACCTACTTCCTTTCCTTTGGTCATATGTATATGTATATTTCCTAGCATCTGTATTTTTCCATCTAAAGGTATCCATAAGATTGTTTGTTTTTATAAAAATGTTTACCCATTTCCGCAAGGCTCTGTCCGAATCTGAGAATTTTTCACTTTTATCTTCTTCACTATGCACCCAGTTAAAATCTTCCCCTATTATACATGGTTCTACCATAAATTGCTGTATGTAGGTAGTTACATTTGTAATGAATTTTATTTTCCCTGGGTTAATACCCCCTGCTGGTACATATATGTTAAAAATGTTCCCATTATTTAGTCTAATGTGTATTACTCTACCCTGCAACTCTGTACTTGATTTTATTTCCTCAAAGTTAAAACCCTTGGCCGATTGTCGAACAATTGTCACTACTCCTGCTATTGTCTTCCCAGGATGGTTGCTAATGATTACTAGAGCGTCTAGCTCTTCTTCTAGTAATTTCACTTCATGCTCGGCTAAACCGTGTGTTTCTTGTATTAAAATAACATCATATAGTTTCGCTTTTTCTACAATTTTCCCTACTTTATTTTTAAAACCATTGATGTTTACAGTCAGGATTTTGAAGTTCAGTCCCTCCATCTTGGCTGGATTTGATTCATTATTTCATTTTGAATTATATATTTTAATTAATAATGAAATTTTCCCTAATGGGCAGTCCTTTTAGCTTTGTACTCCTGTAGTGTGAGTGGCCTTCTTTGTGGGTCTCTTTGGTGGTCTCTGTTAAGGGAGATCGCTCTCTGTGCTTCTCTTGCTTCTTTCAACAGTTCCACCACTTCAGGCTCCGAGGGCGTCCTTGGAGTGGATGCCGATCTTTTCCTTTTCTGTGCCAAAATAGGTGTCGACGAGTCTCTTTCCGTGTTTTCCTTTGGAGGAGATTCCAGAATCATGGATTCCTCAATTGTCTTATTTTCCTGATGTATCGAAATATCTGTATTGTTCTGGCGGGGGGTGGAACCCGAGTTTGCTAGGACCTGAAGGTTTTGACGGACAAGAGCCACAAGATGATACCCATGGGTCATCCCAAATTTTAATTCACAGGGTTTTATAACCCGTGGGTTTCATACTCTCGGTAATTAAATCTGGAAGTGTTTAAGGAGAAATGCATATTGGGATATATTTTTTTAAATATTAAAAGTAATGCAAAATATAAATTCAAATAATCTGTGTGTAATGGCATTTAAATTATGATAACAAATGCACAACGTATGTGGCAACATATAATGACAAATGTTTCAGGCACTTTAACATAGCACTACTAGCAACTGTCATACATTTTTTCACCGAACATTAAATTGGCATCCAAATATTTAAGAATTTTAAACCTGGCAAAGTTTATTTAGACATAATACTCTGCAAATAAATTTATAAACTTAGACATGGCTTTACATGAAATAAAATTTTGCAACTACATTCTGCTCCTTCATTACCACATTACACATAGCTTATGCTAGTCTGCAATTGTACCTTTCCTCTAACAGTATTTATATTTCATAATTTTTCTTCAGTTATAAATTAAAAATTCATTTGAATCTCTAAGGTGGATTAGTTTGCTAATGTTTATAAATTGTTCTATTGAAACGTATGCATCTTGCATTCTAAAATTTCTTTTGTATATCTGATTTTCACCATTCTTGCAAGAGGAAGAATTCTGTAACCACAAACCTGTAACATTCTGCTCTATTTGTATTATGCACACTTTTTTTTTTTAACCCAGACTGGTATAAGGTGAAGTGTGCATTTGCAACAAGCAGAATGGAGAGAATTTTGACACCTCTATGCTCCTTTCATGTACTGTGACTACAAATGTTTTTATATGTGGTACGAGGGAAACTGGCTGCTGCCTAAGCAGACAGCGGATCAAAAAGATGGCTGCGCACATGTGCTCGAGAAATGAACTTGAAATAGTCCAATGTACACCAACTTTAGCAGTTATTAAAATAGGGAAAATTAATTTTGCCACAATAGACAATACTAACTTCTAAAAGTGCAATCAATAAACTATAAAATATAACCAGAGTCCCTCAATGGGACCGACACTCTACTGGGCGAAATGAATGTCCAGGAATTAAAGATAAGACAATTTCTTCCTTTTAACTGTCGAGTATTAAAACAATCTCTGATATCCTTCAGCAGTAACAAGGTTTTCAAATTCGCGGCTGTGGTACACATATTGGATGTCAACTTGTCACCAATATTTCATTTAGGATAAAGTAGACATCATTAAAAGTGTTTTGGTCAAAACCACATGTCATAATGATCGTTCATTCAGGGGAAGTAGTGACAACAAGATTTAAAGTCAGTCGTCGTGGCAGCCATATTTGATGTAATACTGACACCAATTTCATTTAGGGCTTGGTGAAAAACCAGTCATAATGATCATCCATTCAACATGGGGCTTTCACTAAAACACTTCTTTTGATTTTTAAGACAGTCGTTGTGGCAGCCATACTGGATATATGACTGGCACCATTTTGATTTAGGACTAATAAGGTATCATAAGATGTCTATTGGTGAAAACCCCATGTTGATATAGGCATCCATTTGGAGAGGAGTAGAGATAACAATTTTGTCCAGATATGACGTTCCATTCAGGAGGAGTAGGAATAACAAGATTTTCAAGATGGCTGCTGTGGTGGCCATATTGGACATCAGATCGGTACCATTTTCATTTAAGATCAACTGGACATCATAAGAAGTCTTTTGATGAAAACCCCATGTCAATATGACATTCTGTTCAAGTAGACTTGTGATAGCAAGATTTTTAAGATTGCTGCCATGGTGGCCATATTGGATGTCAGATAGGCACCATTTCTATTTAGGACCTGCTAGACTTTGTAAGAAATCTTTTAGTGAAAACCCCATGTTGATATGACCATCCATTCAGACGGCCATATTGTATGTCAGATTGGCACCATTTTCATTTAGGACCAACTGGATATCATAAGAAGTCTTTTAGTGAAAACCCCATGACGATATGACCATCCATTCAGGAGGAGTAGCAATAACAAGATTTTCAAGATGAATGCCGTGGTGGTCATATTGGATATCAGATCAGCACCATTTTCATTTTGGACCAAATAGACAGCATATGAAGTCTTTTAGTGAAAACCCCATGTTGATATGACCATCCATATAGGAGCAGTAATGATAAGATTTCAAGATATCCACTTTGGCAACCATATTGGATGCCAGTTAGGTACAATTTTCATTCAGGACTAACTAGACAACATAAGTCTTTTCGTGAAAACCCAACATTCATATGACTATCCATTTCGGAGGAGTAGTGATAATGAGACTTTCAAGATGGCCACTGTGGCAGTCATATAGGATGTCTGAGCAGCACCATTTTCATTTAGGACCAACTAGACCATGGGATGAATGTGTGTGTAAAGTTTCAAGGTTATCCTCCAAGTAGCTTAGGAGAAGTAGTGATAACAAACATGCCAACAGACAGATGATGACTGGATGACACAACAGACCATCCCATAAGCTCCTCTGGTCTATGACCAGTAGAGCTAAAAAAAAACCCAAAAAGGTAATGTTAGTTTTTTTCTTCAATTTACATGTAAAGTCCAGGAAGTGAAAATGATCAAGCGGAGATAAAAGTCTTTTGAGAGGTGCATATCTGAAGTAAGGCCAAACTGTATACTTTATAACCCTATTTACACCAAACAATCATACACCAAAATAATGGAAATTAAAAATTATTTAATGATACCTAACGTTTAAAAGGTCTTTTTTAAATAGCCAATATAACCAGTGAGGAAAACCGGGAAAATTCTTTTCCTTTAAAAATCAAATCCTGTGCAAACTATGAAACTGTAGAGTGGAATTAAAAAAAAAAGACGAACATTTGTGCAATTACTTTATCTTTTTCATATCATCATGTATGATTTTCTCAATAAACTGGTACATTAATATTGATGTTGTGAATAAAAAATAAGCCAATGAGCCTATCTTGCTCTTGCTGATACAATGTTTTGTGGCAGTATTGTGTCTGAAATGTTTTTAACTGTGGGGAAATTAAATGTTTTAGAACATAGAAGTAACATAAACTTGAGCTAGGTGAAAGAAAAATGTAGCAAAAATGTTTCTTTTCATTCATTTGTAACAAAATTAAGGAAAAATGAAAAGGCAGATTCACTTGCTTCCTTATACTACTATTAGAAGAATTAGCAAACTTTGTACCCTTTGACCTCTATGAAACTGATCTGTTCCATCCCTATTCAACCTGTAAACTTTATCAATGAAATCTCAGGAATAATTGTGGTAAGTCTTGTGTTCCTGTCTTTAGCATAATATTGGTTGCTATGTTGAGAAAATACAATATGCATTTTTAAAACAGCTCACATTTCCCATTCATGACTGATTAAGATAAATTTTGACTTGTTCAATTACTGATAAATGCA
Organism: Megalonaias nervosa; assembly: GCA_016617855.1. NCBI lineage: Eukaryota > Metazoa > Mollusca > Bivalvia > Unionida > Unionidae > Megalonaias > Megalonaias nervosa. The sequence goes on from JAECUM010013850.1 coordinate 33,321, forward strand.
CCGAGACTGCTACTTGAAACTAAAACAACAGTTCTCTTTAGATTATGTCTGAAAACATAAGTTCATGAAAAATTGTTTTGTAATATATCATCTTAAAATTATACTGCATTAAAAATTATTTTGACAAGAATTTTTTGTGTTTGAAAACAAACAGCCTCTAAAGACACAGAGAAAATACAGCATTTTGTTTTAATGGTTTGATAGGTACTGCCACTGCCATACAATTTAGTTAAAAAGCGCATGGTGATTGGATCGGATGTAATGTCAATATTTACCCTTGCATAATTGTTGAAGTACAGGTGATTGGCAAGTCCATGAAAAAAAGCTTTCATGCCTCTTTTACCTTCTGCTCTGTGGCTGTATGGTGTTTAAATGATTTCTTAAAATATGATGGCCAAATAACTGCTTAGGATGATTATGAACATCTCATGTCCGATGACTTACATATTGAGTTGGCAAATAGTAATTTAAACCCATTTGTTGGTCAAGTATAGCAAACATTGCCATTTGAGGACCTTGTGTATGTATGTGTGTCTGTGTGCATGCCATGTCTGAAAGATATGTTTTATTGGTAAGTACACATATGAGCAAAATATGATTATAAACAGACAGACAGGTAGATTAATAGCAATTAAAAAATTATATCTAAGCGTTGGAAGAATTAGCAAACATTATACCCTTTGACCTCTATGAATCTGACCTGTTCCATCCCTATTCAACCTGTAAACTTTATCAATGACATCTCAGGAATAATTGTGCTAAGTCTTGTGTTCCTGTCTTTAGCATAATATTGGTTGCTAAATATGCATTTTTAAAATAGTACAATTTTCCTCATGGGCGGGGGGGGGGGCTTGTGTGTGACTTTGGAACCAACAAATACTGTCCTGTGGAAGAAATGCATAATAATTATTCAAAAGGACTGTTTGGATGCTCACAATTTCAATGTTTCACCTATACCACCAATATAAATTGTACAATAATAACAACCGTTTATCTTTATGGTTCTGCTCTGGTTATTAAGTACTTCTGAAACCGGGACTGGTATAAGGTGAAGTTGCGTGCATTTGCAACAAGTCCAGTGGAGAGAATGTTAACATACCTCTATGGTACTTTCATTGCCTGTGATTAAAATTTCTTAATATGTGGCATTAGGGAAACAACAGGCTGCCTAAAGAAGACAGTTGATCAAAATGGCTGCTCCCACGTGCTCGTGAAATGAAGTTGAAATAGTCCAAAGTACACTAACTTTAGCAGTTATTAAAATAGGCAATAATGAATTTTGCCAGAGTAGACAATACTCATCAATATGTGTTCATCTCACTCATTATCAAACCTGTACAAGAGCTTAATGATATAAGTAGGTATTCCAAGTTTGATCAAAATCAGATCAGCAATACGGTATCCAGAGTGGTGACAAGTTCAGCCAAACAGGTGCAAGATCATCTTGTTAATATACGTTGATCTTGTTCACTATCAAATCCATCTGAGATCTGGATGATACATGCATATATTCCAAGTTTATTCAAAATCAGATCAGAAATCTGGCCTTCAGAGTGGTAACAATTTTAGCCAATCGGGTGCAAGATCAATTCATTAATATGCATACATCTTACTGATTATTGAATTTGTCAGAGATTTTGATGATATAAACCTATATTCTATGTTTGACTGAAATTGGATCAGAATATGGACTCCAGGATGGTAAGAAGCAATTGTCGATAGACAGATGCAGGGCCTTACAACAGCATACCTGCCATATTAGCAGATGGTTACTGAGACTAAAAAATGTGTTTTTAGGTTGGGGGGGGGGGGCAGTGCACTCACCACCACCCCAAAGCAAGATCGTCCAATTCAGAATAAGCTTTTTTCATATAAACCTGTACAAAATGACTGAAAATTCAAATCTGAATAAAAGAAAATAATACATGTTTTCTTTAAAGCATTTAATACACTTACAAACAAAATATAGTTGGTACACTTAGCCCTGTCAAATATCATCACCATGCAAACACACGTGTACACACACACAGATTCACAACCACACAGACATTTAAAAAAAATGCACGAATTTTCTGTCTTTAAAATCTATTGGACATTGCAATATAGTCTTAATTAAATGCAGTTTTTGCTGCTATCAATAGTTCAGTTGGGGGTTTGAAAATACAAGTGTCATTTGCGTTCATCTTTGCACTCATTTGAGACTGGATGGTACTGTTGTTCAAACTTCCCGGCTGGATTCTCTGAACGAATTCTGGTCAGAATTGAGCTGTTCTTGCCGACCATAATGCTGGCATTATCATAACTGTATTTGATCCAGTGTGACCACGTGATATGCTGGTTCTATAGAAAAAAGAAAACAAATCACATTAGGGACTGAATCTTTTATTTCAAGATTCCTTGTAATTTTATTGATCCATACTAACTCTTTTATCTATTCTTTGATGAGGTAAAATAGGGGATCATGGCTGTTAATTACAATACTGATATTCCTGTTTGTCTCTTGTGTAATGATATCTGCATTGACACCCAATCACACTTGTGTTAAATGAATCAAGCAATTAAAAAATAAACAATCATAAACACCCTTTCAATACATTTTGACATCCAAAAAATAAAATTAAACATGATAATACATCTACTGAAGTCTTTCTGACAGTGTTATGCATTCACTATCATACACATATTTAATCACCATTCCGTATCTCACTTTTACACAGACACTGTCACATGGTGACCTGCACAAAAGTAACAGTCAAAACAAATAGAGAACAGGGCATATCTTCCATGACCACTGTCACAAAATTAGTTACTGGTAAGTTCTTGATTACATTCAATATTTCTTGCTAAGTAAGCAGAAGTATTCTCTGAGATAATTTTGTACCTATTTATGGCCGACTAAGATAAATTTTGACTTGTTCAATTACTGATAAACGGACTGAGACTGTTACTTGAAAATAAAACAACAATTTTTATAAATTATATCTAAGTTTTTCTATTATTGAACATACTTTATTATTATTTTATGATTATTATTATTACTATATTATTATTATGATTATTAAATAGAATTTGGAAATCACAGAATATATCATAACAGTTATTAATATAATCTATCTATCTTTATTTAACATCCATAGCACCCAAGTTCCTGAGAGGCTGTTTCAATATGATAATATTTATAAAGGGACAAATTGTCATTGGGATGAATTCCTAAGGAACAAACCATCTGGGGACAAATTGGCTGAGGATGAGTTTTTCTTGAATACTAATCATTCTCTAAAACAACTTGCCAAAAGGTGATGTCATGGATGTGACATTTATGGCCAATAAACAATCTCAATGACATGATATTTTACCAACAGACAACCCATCAACAACAGACACAAAAACTGACACCTGCCAACAATTTGTTGCACTGTATAACAATAATGAAGAAAAGTCACCAAGTTATTAACAGCATGAATAGATTTTACTTTAAATATACGTATACTTGGATTAAATATTACAAACATAAAAAGTCAACAACATTCAAGCTGCACTGAAAAGCATGTTTGTTATAAGGTATAGTGTTGATGATGGTAAATGTACATTATCAAGCTATAGTAATTGCAGGCAAATGTATCAGAGTTTATTGGTGTTGTGTGACATATCGACACACGAAGGTTATATTGCGCTTAGATAATGGGAGTTATA
>JAECUM010013851.1:0-37652 GCA_016617855.1 Megalonaias nervosa
AAATCACATGACCAGCTAAGAAAGAAGCGATATCGCCAGATTTTGTTCTGAAGTCAGCTTATTGTACTTAAAAACAATTCAAATTCAGTTGCACTTTATGTCTGGAAGAGGCCTATTGATTTTGAGGTCAAAGTGCCAAAGATCACGGCCATTGTGGCTCAAATCGAAATTCATTTCATTGAACTTTTGTTGTAGAGCAAGTTCCATGACCAAACGTGTGGGACGACTTGCCCTTAGGATAAGAAAGAAATGTATAGATTCTGTGGTCGAAGAGTCAGAAGTCACAGCCAAGAAAGTAATATATTTTGAACTACGTTTAGTTCAAGGCTGTATACCGCGACCAAACGACGATGGAACTGAGGCTCGTTGACCAATAATCTACAAGGTCAACCATAACCTTCTAGTGTCTATATAGTGTACTGTTAATACAGCCTTATAATGTACCGTTCACAGTACTCTTGTAATGGTGGTTGGCTCCAATGTTGTGATCAACTGTACGTCGTCCATGTTCTATTTCTTTTTAACTACACACTATTTCAGTTTCTTCACTACTGTTAAAAAGTCATTTAATCGTTCATTCTACTAGTACATATAATTTTACCCTTCATACTTTTAGTGTCTAAAATCTGTTCAGCATTATACAAGACATATTGGTTTTGTCATTAAGGTACAACTTATCGTAAAATATCATATAAATATTTCCTCTCTTTATATTTCTATTTTTAGACAAGGGTATCATATATTTTCACCTTTCTCACATTAAAATACTTATCTATCAAATTAGACAGGTACCGCTTTGGGTACATATATTTATATTCAACTATTCTAATCGTTTCACCTATTTTACATTAATCAGTTTTCAGGTAACCCAGTAAGTTAATCCAGGCTTACATATATTATTTTCTTTCGTTGCTTCGACCTGGGTCATATATGTGGAACCCTGACAGTTGTCATCATGTCCTTCCGTTAGTTTACGTAATACCTAAAATAATACCACATTCTAATTTTCAAAGTTTGGACAGACGCTATCTTATAAGAGTACATAGAAAAATAAAGTTCTCTTTTTCAAGTAGCTTATAACCTTTCAGTTATTACATTGCTTTACTACCTTACACTGTATCTTTGTTGGTTTTCGCGCTTTAAATATAAGTGCTTCATATATATCGATATCTCCTTTCGACTTCATTTTTCCAATCTATACATAGTTATAGATGTTGTTCACCACAGTTAGTATTTATATATGTTGTTATCCTTTCTTATGCTTGTAAGTCAACTATCATGATTGCCACGGAGAATCAATGTTTTTATATCAACCCTTTTAGATGGAAATACTTTTCTCGCTTGCTTGCGTAACGTGCTGGTAGATTGTTTGGTGTACCATTCTTTCATTCACAGTATTTTATTTTCTTATTCCTATCTTGTTTAATCGGTTTCCACGACTGATTTATATTTATATAAGTAACTGTACTTTCGACTCATTGCATAAGTACTCAAAATTTTGGTTCGCTGTCATTTTTGATGTTATTATTGTTATTGTTGTTGACATTTTTCAAGAACTATTTTTTTAATGACTCATCTGTGGTAAATTAGAGGTTTTGGAGAATTTATCTAGTTATTTTCCAGCTTTAATAACAAAGCAACAGTTTTTATATCTAAGAGAATGTTTTTTATTACTTTCCAATGTAGATATAGCAAACTTAGTCTTGTAAAACAATGCTGGAGAAAATAGAAAATACCACCTTTCTTTGTTTAGAAAAAGGATACTCTCAAGTGTTTTGGAAAGACAGGAGAGTTACAAATAACTTTAATTAGTCATGATACTGAAGCAAATAGCTCTTTTATTCTCAGCATTTTATGTTATAAAACCATTAAAACTGTCAATTTAGAGACAGGTACTAATTTCTAATTAAGGACAAATAATTTTACATACATATCTTTCTTTATTTTCAACCTACCTTGTTTGCGTGTTTTGAAGAATTTGTTTAAAATGTATTTACAATAACTAGACAAAACGGTGGTGGAATTTACAAATTGTAAGGTTTAATTTCAAATTGTGTTAGATAATAATATACATGAAAAACTTTGAAGGGCTTCGACGTTAAAACAGGCAAGATTTTAGCATCAGCATCAATGTTTAGTTTTAAAAGTTAAAAGCGCTGGAAGATATTAAATGATAAAGTTTAAGTTATAAAAGACCGCCTTATTGGTGTACTACTATCACCCCGGGATGATCTGTCAAATACAAAGTAGTTATTTCCGGCCTTTATTCCGTTTAATTGAATCCCGCCGCATTTTAGGATGTTTGACAATTACTTCAAAGTTTTGCAAAAGCCCATCTGCCCTGTTTATCTATCAACCCCAGATCGTCGAGGATTATGATATACCTGATCGCCCACTCAGATGGGTTTCGTCTGAATAGGTTTCTTACATTAAATTAACCAGTGTCGCTTTTAATAATTTTGGGATGTTGCTTTGATTAATTTAAATACTCGGTTGGTTTTAACCCTTATTGTACACTGTGTATTCGAAACAAAATCTAGGAGCTCTGGAACTGGCACAACTTTCAGTAATAGCTAATTTGCTGTTTAGAAGATTGTGGTGCACATATAATTTCACATGACTTTTAATCTGAATCAATCATTAATTAAAGACACGAAGAAAATACATCAGCACGACAAATAATTCTTAATAAAAAGTTCGCAATTTATGAATGTCATCCATAACTAAAGTATACCTAAATTATCTCCCTCTGTCTAGTATCCGTACTTTCCTTGTGTGATACCGTGCTTATTGTTCGTATATGTATTCATATTATTCGGATCAACTATTATGAAAATACTTTTACAGAACCCCACCGAATCCCCGTTAGTGGTGCATAGAAAAGTTCACCTTTTTCTCTCTTTTACGTGTCTGTACGTGTGTTTGTGTGTGTGTGTGATTTTGTATGACAAAATTTGCGATGGTGATGATTTAGAAAACAAATACTAATTTTGTGGTTTTAGTATTGTTTGACAATATTTTTCAAAGTTGATGGTTTTCAAAATAGACGATCATGGGAGCCTAAAAGAAATATTATATACAATTTTTAAAACTTTAAATGCATAATAATTTTAGGCCGATCATTAGTCGTGTTTAAAAGAATATTCAATTTACGATTTTTTTAACATTGAATATTACTTTGGTCTTCAAACAAGGAACGTATATGATATGAATTGAGCATGCTCTCTTGCCATAAATGCTAGTCAAAAACATGCTCCTTGATGTGCTCCAAAGAAAGTAATATGTTGTATTCACAAGCACGCTTTTATTACCTCTACTTTGGTCGTTCAGCACAGATGCTCCGAAATTTTAACAAGGATGAACGAAGCATATTCTCTCACACCAGAAATGGCAGCAAAATGCAAAGTCCTGCTAAATTTGTTTTAGGAACAGGTAAAGAGAGACTGTCAATCCTCGAATGTATTCCAATAGCTTAATTCGGCTATTTATAAAATAATGATTGACCGAGAAGTTGCGAAATGCATCTATTTTTTCATTCGTAGGTTCTCGGTAAATAATAAATTAATCTAATTGCAGAAATAGCCGAGGTATCCCTAATAGATTTTAGCTGAGAATTTCTTGGGAACAAAATGTATGACTTTTCTGTAAATTACTGTGCCAACACACATCTGAGGCATAGTTTTGTCTTGCAGAAATAGTGTGTGTGTGTGTGTGTGTGTGTGTGTGTGTGTAGCCGATTCACGCTGGTCAAGCACTTGACTCTGAGACCTCCAAATTAAAAAACCAGGGTTCCTCTTATGAATACTGAAAATGATCGAGGAGAAATGTTAATTGAAAGGATTCTGAAAACGTGCGCACTTGATAGTTTTAAAAGGAAATGGTTCTGCTCTCCAAATTATATCAACACCAACATGAATGATCTGAATTTGCTATTTTGATATGACCAAAAAGAAAAAAAGAAAACCGTTTAAAAAATGGTGTTTATTTTGTTAACACCAAAAAAGCCCCACATTCTGAGCAAGTTTTAAAGACATTCCTCTAAGTGCAAAATTATGTTATATTATACCAATGATTCAGCCGAATTATACAATATTACAGGGATGATAAAAAATAAAAAACCCAAAAGCTTTGTATCAAACAAAATAGTGGTCAATGGTTTGATTGATTATACGGTTTTGGAATGGCCAAGTACTTGCTCAGAGCAGCAAAAAACTATGTCGTTCTGACGATCAAAATTTCAAGCGATTTATGTCAATGCTCAGAGTGCAAAATTTTAGCATATTGAAAAGACGCTCGTAGTAGCGTTTTACATTGTAGCGCTAATGAGAAAAAATCCATTAAAGAGAACATACTGCCAGCACTTAGATAAGGGATTCTGGAAACTGCTATGAGACCCGTCAGAGATAATGTTAAAATCGTCGATACGTTTGTGTGTTTGCATCTTTAAATCTTGGTTCGGAAAAGTTCATTCCGCATAATCATTACTGAAATGATCCAGAGGGCCTAATTTGTTGGGCATGAGCAGACACATGATATTGCCTTAATCGGTAACTAATGGCATGATCGCCAATGCTAAATAACTTTGAGCAACTGCGTTGTCGCGCCAAATGTTATTATTTAATGCACGTTCTTGTAGCCAAAGTCAGTATTAAAAAACACAAAATAAAATGAAAGCAAAAAAAAAAAAAAAAAAAAAAACAACAAGAAACAAGTATACAAATTTTACCAACAGTACTCTCACACACACGCACGCACACATGAATACATGAATACGGAGAAAATGCCTCTGTTACTTACCCATTAGAGCAATATCTGACGAAGATTCTTCTATCCTAAACTTATATGAATCATATTGTGTCCATGTTGGTTTCCCTGTCACCATTGTTTTAATACACATGTATGTATGGAACTAGACAAGTCATGGAGACATGGGACAAGTCATGGAGACATGGAGATAACATGTACACCTCAGAGACTCTTTTCCACATACATACATTCAGAGACATTATGAGATCCAATAATGTAATCTGCCTTTTCAGACGTATTTCTTTACAGTTATATTTAGACTCAATGAAGCGAGAATCGATACCTGAGTGCTTTGTTGATGCCTTTTTATTCTGAAAGTAAATATCTGCAGTGTGAATTGAGTGAATTATTCGATTAACACAATAAAGTATACATACTAGTACATATCGGGTGTTAAGGAGACCAGAACATGGGAACCCATACTGTGCGAATGTAATGGTTTTCATGCATGTTTATTCATCTGCAGCGTTCAGGGACAAATTGTTGAAGCTTTCTGAAAATACTTATCTAGAAATTAATTAATTTACTATAAACTCCAGCGAACATGGGTGCCCCCACCCCCGATTTCGTCTCTAAACCTTTTTTGGCCTACATCCATAAAATTCAATAGCTGTCGATTACATGTTTGCCCCCACCCCCAGCCAGCGTAGTGATTTTACTCAGACCGTTGTACAAAACACAAGCTATAGTATGTGGGCACGTTTTGTTCAGTATATAAATTTATCATATGCTCATTTTTGTCTCTGTTAACATTACATTGTCAGAATCGTGCAATATTTTACGATACCGAGCACCTTGATATTGCATGCACGTACACGACACGTGTGCCTAAATTTATTATGGTGTATTAATAATTACTTTGTAAACAAACCATGTACGCTCATGTAGTAGAAGCTGTAGGTTTTGGTTGATTAGATTTGTTTGTGAATGAACTAAACAAGTTGTTTGTCCATTTGAAAGTAGAGATGATAAAGTTAACGATGTGGACGTATTTCCTGAGTCAGAATTGAAACTTTCAAACAAGCAAACGTGAGAGACGCAGTAATTGAAAATACTATCCTGATCATTTAAACAGTTATTCAGGAGAATATTCGTATCCTTTCGCAAATAGAATGGTTCAGACTATAACCAGTGCTCTCTAGGGTCTATAATAATATAGTATAGAAAAGTATATTGAGGCCAAAGGCTATCGCATATCTATCAGAGACGTACCATTTTACAAGTCTATCAAAATACTAGATTGGAGAAAAAAACACATGCAGCTTCAGGTTTTGATAGGAAACTAACAGCCTCAGAGTCAATAAGACAAGATGACGAAAAAATCCTTTTACCGCTGGCTAAATGATCTGTCACACAACAGATGCTTTTCAATTTTCCTCTTGATTAACTTAGATTTTCTCATTCCTTATGAAAACAAAAGATTTGTTACTTTATTTGCCCAACGTTCACTGTGTTCACATGTCAGTTGTGGGTTATAGCTTTGTTTTGGGAATCGATCATAGATCATCTTTAATAATTTGAACCACTACTTAAGAATTCGACTATATCTTACTATTTGAATTGGCATTCTTCGTAAATCATTATAGATAAATGCATTTAGAGTGTATTTTGTAATGCCAATAACATATTTAAAAACTGACGTATGCACAGCTTTAATGTCATTTGCTTTGTAAAAACCCCAAACTTGTGACTCATGATTCAGAGTTAGTGCTAATATAATAGTATCTGTTTCAAACTAAAAAGTGTCTTTACTGCTTGTGCTGCTAGCGTGTTTTGAAACATATACCATGCGTTTTTTAGAAGATTTTATATATATATATATATATATATATATATATATATATATATATACCTTATATATATATATATATATATATATATATATATATATATATATATATATATATATAAGTTACCGTCTCTTTCAGAGAATCACTATAACTCCAGTTTTCATATCCTCTCAGTTTTAGTTTTTCCAAGGTTTATCTTTAGTTTCCAGATGTTACAGTATTCTGTTAGTTTACTTAGTATTCATTAAGTTGAATAGCAGTTTCGGCAACTAGGTCATCTGCATATAACAATGCAAATAACTTACCAAATTATAATGTTACGCCGTAAGAAATATGTCTTTCAATTATTAAGAAATAAAGAAAAGAAAATAAGTGATAAAACACAACCTTGCCTTATCCCAACCGGGCATTTAAATGTTTCTGCCAAGCCGTCTGGTGTTTTCACATAAGATTTGACATTTGCATATATGGCTTTCAGTATAGTAAGCAAAATTTACTGCTGATATTTTCATTTACTAATTTATGACAAAAAAAGATATATCAATATGGTCAAAAAAGATTTTTCATCAACAAAAAGAACATAATCGTACTTCTTTGTTTCCCCAAGAATTTATATATTAATGATGTGCTTAAGGCAAATATATTATCTATTAAAACCAGCTTGTTATTCACCTAGAATATCATTTTCTTTCACCGAATTTGTTGATCTTTCTTTTAAAATTGAGATAAATATTTAGCTGATGAATTGTAAAGGCTAAATCCTCTACAATTGTCAGGCATATTGACATTCCATTGCTTTGTGAATGGGTACGATAACAGCTGCTGTCCAGCACTCCAGAAAGTATCCGAGATCCAATAATTTAGTGAAATATGTACTAAAATAGGTTGCGTTATATTTCCAGTTACCTTCGAAAAATCACTCGAAGTGTCATCAATCCCACCTTATGTTCCCAACTTTAAACATTTTGTACCATGTTGCACTTCTTCATTTATTTTACCATCCAGAATTTCATAAAAAATAGTAATTGTTTCATGTAATCTGAAATTTTGATCCGCCTCATAACGTGTGTTAAATAATTCTGAAAAGTACCGGGACCATCCAGTGCGGTTAAGTTTTCCATCTAACGTGGTATTTGGCCATTTTAAACGTCTCCAGAGGCATTTTGAATCTTTCTTTAAAGTGCTTCTTCAAGACGAGCCTTTGCCTTTGTTCAGTACTGGATGCGTTTGTGATTTGATATCATTTTGTACTTATTTCTGTGGCGCTTATATGCAGCTATATCATCTGGGATATTATTTCTTAAGTTTCTAAGTGCATCAAGTGTGCGATATTTTGCTGTTTTACAGTCTGTATCAAACCAATGTCGTTTGTTGACCAAAACGCGATCGCTTTGATCTACTTTCATCGTCTGTGCTGATCCACAAATACTCACCTTCAAAGCATTCAAAGCAGTATCGAGCTGATTATCCCCTATCACTGTGAGTATATTATGAGATTTTTCTGAGAGTGAAGAGATGACGTTTTGTACAAGTACCCTTTTAGTGTTTCATTCTATATTTATCTTTCCCTTGAATTATTTCATTATTTTCATTTCATTTCACTTAAATTATTTTCAGCTGCGAAGGTAATAGGATCAGATTTTCCCAAGTGAACTATTACTGGTTGATGAATAGAGTCAATCTTACTGCCGATCCTGAAGAAAGTCATACATACAAATATCGATTCATCTAAAAGTATGTAGTCTAAGGCTGTATCATAATTATCTTACATACGTGTCAATTTTCCAATGCCTTTATCATTCACACAACAGCCTCCAGATAGCTGACAAAACTTCAGTAAATTCCCACCATAGCTAACTTCTGCCCTGTTAGCCATTTTCAGTAAATCTACATCATCGATAATAACGATCTAATTACTGTCATGCATAATAAAACCAGGTTCTGTGGAAGTATTGAAACCTCCACCAATAACAAATGTGTAATTTGGATACATAACTCCATAATGTGCCGTTTCGTTTCTTCTGCTAGTCTTGTAAAGTCTTCAGGTGACGTAGATACTACACTAAAAATTAAATCTTCCTGAAGGGTTTTTATATAAGATACAATTTCAACCAGACTATATTCGTTATTTACTCTAAAGCTGATGATATTAAAATTATGCCTGACGTATTATTTTACATAGAAGCAATATCTCCAGAATAACGTTTTGCATCAAGTCCTTTATCTTTGACACTCATGTAGCTCAAGAAACCATTTGTATCTATTTTATCAAGTCTCGACCAGTGGGGAATTATCAGAATCAAAATATGATCAAAACACTGCACTCCATAATAGACTGTCCGCTAAATAGTCTTCTTGTTAAACCTGAAATGTTCCATGGAACTTATTGTCACTAATATTCTGCATGTCATATACCACGTGCGATAAAAGGCCTTGACCAAGCCCTAATTATCGTTTATAGGTACAATATCCTGCAGTGCATCATTAGACACATATTCAGTTCTATTTATAGCCAGTCTACCATATTTCAAGAGGCTACGTTACCATCTCTGTGTACCTGAATGAAGAAAAATATAGTTCTTCGTGCCCGGCTTAGATACTCGGATATGGAGTTCCATTACATCTGGAACATTTTGATACTCGTAGTCAGTTCCAGTTCCTTCTCCTTCTCTCTCTTTCACCTGTATCTTGTTTCTGGCTGTCTTGCTAATTACTCTGTACTTCTTTAAAGCTGTTTCTTTATCTTTGAAACCTTAACAATTGCAGGCCTGGGACTCCGTTTCGAATGTTCGATTTCAATTTTCGACTCGTCTGTCCTGTGTTTTCTCTTAAATATTCTCTGATCGTGTTTTCCGTTTCATTCTACATTTTATCCCTTGATTTCTGAAGGTCTTCGAAGATTAAGTTGTCTCTACGTGATTGAGTTTCTTGATTCTCAAGTTTCTTCTCGTTAGTCATAAGTTTTAATTCAAGACTTAACACTGATTGAATGATGTCATTCACTTTTTTTGTAAACTGTTATTGTGCGCCTTTAATACCTAATTTGATGTTTTTAGTTCTTGAATTGTATGCTTGAAGCGTTCGAATCTATCGCTCATGCGTCTTACGTTAGCACGGATATCACTCATGATATGTATAAGATATCGAATGTTTGCGGACTTTAGGGGCGAAAGGCCGGAAGAGGTTCTTGCAGCAAAAATCGATGAAATCGTGCGGATGTTACTCTCGGTGGAACAGCAGGCACCAATACTTGTTCGTACCTGAAAAATTTCCAGTATGCATTTCCAAGTCTTTATGTGAATCGGTGCCAGATTCTCTAAAACCGATATTCAAACGTGTTTGGTTTCTTGGTAGTCATCCACAAACAGATCTAATAAACCAAAAGCATAAAGAGTGTACTAAATAAGCGCGCATTGTTTGTTTGCAAAGTAGTTCCTAATAGACTAATACTATTTCACACGTGTCGTGCAATATGACAAAATATTGAAATACTGCAAGATTCTTACAATGTAAAAGCTAACTGAGAAAAAAATGACCATATATATATATATATATATATATATATATATATATATATATATATATATATATATATATATATGCTTGCCGGTATCGTTAGTTTCTGCCGTGTCGATGCAAAACAATACTCATCGATAGGCGTAGTATTATATATTTTTTATTATATGCTCCTTTTATCTCCGTTAACTTTACATTGTCAGAATCGTGTAGTACTGTTCTATACTGAACACCTTTATACTGACACGTGTGTCTAAAAATAGTATTGTGTAGTAGGAACTACTCTGTAAACAAACCATGTACATTCATCTTGTAGATGCTTTTGTTTTGGTAAGATTTATTTTTTTTCAGCACTTTACTCACATGAATTAATGTGATTTCAACAATAGATGTGTGGATGAGGATAAATCTCGGAATATAGATAGGGTTGTATCAGGAGATATTATTGATTATACTGTCAAAAGATATGGATGAAATTTTGATAGATTTTATTATGAATTGTAATGTGTGTATGTTGCGACGGCGTAAGTATACTAAAAATGACATCGCGTCAGTCTCCATGACAGGATTTTCAGTATTCGACCATTGCTCTATTATTCGTCAAGATTTGGAATTGGAGTTTAATGCAATACATTCAACGGAACTTAAAATAGGTTTGGTATGTCGGGAGTAGATGTCGTCTTAAACATGTATTCCATGCAACTCTTGTCTTATGTGTACCAATACAATGTGGTATTCCTGGGATGGTGATAGGTTTCCACTTTCCTTGGGCTCATTTTAACTTGATTCTAAACATACACCACTGTCATTTCAGACTGACAGTGCAATTTTCTGGAATTAGTTGGTTTGTTGGTGTTTAACGGCACCTTTTTCACATTACTAGCTATATGCTATTTAGTTTCCGCCTAACCCACCTCCATCACCGGGCAACTTGTACCCCCACCCCATTTTAAAAATGATCAGCATCAAGGTAATAGAAACTCACTAATTTCATTCACTAATTTATAACTTCTAACTCGATTGACACCAAGCGGTTCCTAACATTGTCATCTTCTCCTGGTCAATTTCCGGTTGCAGGAAGAGTCCATCTTGAATGAATGGGTGAATGAAAGACCTACATACTATATCATCTATAGGCATATCCAATGTATGCAATGTCTAATTCTAATATTTCGTAAAGAAGGGAATACCAATACTCCATTACATCTCAGCGTTATTGAAATTTACGCAGTTATCTGGAGTTACTGAACACTATGTAGTACATTACTCCTGTTGTGTGAAAAAAATATCAAGCCCACAGAAATATGGACACCGTAATAGTGTTGAAGTTCTGTTTTATTTGAAATGCGAAGAAGATGACAATGTTTGGGACCGCTTGGTGACAATCGAGTTAGAAATTATAAATCAGTGAATGAATTGAGGAAGTTTTGAGCATTTTTTTAAATATCGTTGATGCTATTCGTTTTTAAAAATTGGTTACAAGTTGTGGGTGTTAGGTGATTAGCAGAAACTGTAGGCGCCTGGTATTAATAATGTGTAATGAGATTTCTTCATGCATGTGCTACAACAGATGTACGACAAGCGACCCTATAAAACAGGCAACGCACAGAATAGTGTAATAATAAACGCAGAATGCTCAAGAAACGATAATAGCGGGACACACTAAGATGCTCTGAAATAAAGTTTGTGAAAGAGATCACCTGTGGGTTCACTATGTTGGAGGTAGTACTCGAACAAGTATCAGACATGGGGTATGATTTAAGCAGATTATGTTACTGTCTAAAAATTGTTTGATAGGAAAGTTCAGAGAGATAATGTTGACGAGATGTTGAATAACGTCAATAGTAATCCGCAACCGTTTTGATAAAGATGGCCTAGATAATCAGAACTACAGTTTAATATTGAACGCGTGAAAATCAGGTCTCAGCTCCCTGTATAATCTTAGCACAGTTCGGGGTCAGATCTCAGCTCCCTCTATAATCTTAGCACAGTTCGGGATCAGATCTCAGCTCCCTCTATAATCTTAGCACAGTTCGGGATCAGATCTCAGCTCCCTCTATAATCTAACAACAGTTTGGGATCAGATCTCAGCTCCCTCTATAACTTAACACAGTTCGGGATCAAATAGTGGATGATTTATCTGACACTTCTTTTTAGCATCTCTATTTTATTTACAGTAGCGCTAATGGAGGTAAAGTGTGTGGCGTAGATAACATTACAGCCGATGTACTTAGAAATGATTTATCTTTTTATCTTGCACCTCATATTTATTCTTTGTTTTTAAACAGGGTAGATTTATTTGGACTGGAGTAACGCAATAATGCGCTACAAACCCTATGGACTCCATGTTATATGGAGACATTTACTGTTTCAAATCCAATGCATAAATTGTATTCATGTATCTTGAGAGCCAGCTTATCATAATTGTCAAAGAAGATGATAAAGGCATTGCTGAATGAAATCGTTTTTATAAAGACTGTTAACATCATTAAAAGCATATCTTCTTAAGTAAATACTATAGATGAATGAAAATTGTTTAAATTATCCACATTTTTGTACTTTTCTCCACTTCAAAAATGTTTATGATTTTATTAAGAGAGTTTGATAAAGAGCGAAAGAAAATAGAGCAAATGGAAACGTGTTCAGCGCTATTAGTATATGCTTCAATTTCATCCTGTGTGCACACGAATGGATGCTTTCCAGATTAGTTGGAAGTTACACCCGGTCTTCAACAAGGTTTTAGACTCTCGCCATTAGTTTCTGTAGTTTTATTATTGACCTTGCGCTTAAAATTAAAACCAGCAGTAACGATATTAGAATGGATAACGTGTTTGTCTGTATGTTATTATATGCCGGTGGTATAGTCTTGCTAGTGGAAAATGAAATTGAAGCAATATATGTAAGATGTTTATACCATTAGTGTACATACAAGAACAATCAACAACCTTAGCTTCGCCGATGATATTGATGGTTTAGCAGGAGATGAAAAGAACTGGCAGACCTGGTTGAGCGCCTCGACACAACCTCCACAGCATACGGTATGGAGATTAGCGCCGAAAAAGAACAAACTGATGACAAACACCAATGGTATCAGTGCAGAAATTAAGGTTAGCGGACAGAAGCTGGAAAGAGTAACAAGCTTCAAGTACTTGGGATCATTATCACAGATGAGGGCTCCAAACCAGAACTACTTTGCAGGATTACCCAGACAACAGCAGCAATAACAAGGTTGAGACCAATATGGAAAGACACCAACATTGCTTTAGGTCCCAAAATAAGGCTTATGCGCTCGATTGTCATATCCATCTTTCTGTATGCTTGTGAAACATGGACGCTCACATCAGATCTACAAAGAAGGATTCAAACCTTCGAAATGAGATGCTTGGGCATCTCATACGTTGACCAAGGAACCAACGAAGAAGTCCACAACAGGATCCAACGAGCCATCGGATTCTAGGAAGACCTCTTGACCACTGTAAAAAAGCGCAAACAGAAGTGGTATGGTCATGTCTCAAGATCATCTAGACTGGCAAAACAGTCTTGCAAGATACAGTGCGAGGGTGCAGATAGAAAAAGAGGTGGGAAGAAAAAAATAAGGAGTGGACAGGCATGGGATTTGGAGATTCGCAAAGGGCAGTAGAGAACAGGGAAAGATGGAGAGAATTGGTTGTAAAGTCAACTGTGGTGCCCCAACGACCAGTTGGGTTAAGGGATTGATGATGATGATGTACATACTAGAAAATGGAAGTCAGTACTGAAAAGGAAATACTGTGTATTTCCGTCATGTGTCAATGACCAGGTCAGTTTTTATTTTCAAACGTGGAGATGATTGTTTAGATATTGTAGACTGCCATAAATAATAATAGGGCTTTGTTATCCATGGGTGTCTGGACCATAATGTTACTACACTAATAGTTGCCAAAAGTGTTAGTAGATCTCGGTGTTTGTCAGTAACTAAATTTAAATCGATGAGTAGAATGCCTTATTATTTGTTCATCAATCTGTATGACTCAGTGGTCTGGTAGGTCATATCTTATAAGAGCAGTGGTATGGAGTGATTGAAATTACGTCTGCAACACAGAATTTGTTTTATTAAATATACAATATAAGACTGTGCCAGACAATTTTATTTTTATATAAATTTATTCAGTACTGTAACACCTGTTTAAATTTTACAGATACTGATACCTGTTCATTATTATTTTATAAAACATATTAACTATGAGTATCGTCAAATCTACTTTTTGGTCGACCTGACGCTAATGAAAAGCAAGGCATATCAATACATTGGTAAAAGGAGGCTTGATCGTTAACAGTTTGTTCAGATAAATTTTTAAGTCATTCATTAGCATACATTTCCTAAACCCCTTGAATAACTCACATCATATTTGGCATGAATCATTATGAAATTAGATCAATTCATTATGCGACACTCTTGTTTGGATTTCGATTTTTATTTAAATGAAGTAATGGCCTCGTCTTTAACTGAGAAGTTGGCGCGACTTAAAAAACAAAACAATGCTTTTCTCTGATAGGCTATATATATATATATATATATATATATATATATATATATATATATATATATATATATATATATATATGAATCTTCACTCTTCTGTACTATGAATGAAATTCAATATATGATGAAATAAAAAAATGTTATTAAACTATGAGTTTATTTAACTATTTATGCTGTTGAATTAATAGTAAGGATAACACAGTTTGCACATCGTTTTTCGGTTCATACTTCGTTAAATTTAAAAAATAAACAGTCAATCCTTAAATAAAATTATATTTCCTAAGTTTTATCTACAGACGGCATATTTTTATTGTTAGTCATCAAGCAAGTGTGTCTTTATTGTGTCTACACTCTTGAAAATAAAGTCTCTAAATAATTCGAAATAAAGCATGGCATTGTTTATTTTATTGTACTAGTGCATGCTGTATGATGAACAACGATGAAACAGTAATAAAAAGAAAGGGATATATTATGTATTGAATTACTTGTAAACAAAAGGGATAATACACCCAGAGGACCGTATAAAGGAATAACGGATGCACCCCGAGGCCCCTATAACCGAATGATGGATGCACCCCGAGGCCCATATAAAATAATGATGAAGTCACCCTGAGGCCCATATAACCGAATGAGCATTGTTTATTTAAAGCGAATGTGTGTCGTTTATTTAAAAATGTCAAACCCATTTCCTTATCTGGAATAGATGATTACAGATGACTTACAGATTACAATAATAAAGTGTACAAATATTTTCAAAAGAGCCAATCGTATATCTCAGTTGCTTTATACATTGTATTTGTATCTTTCCATTTATTTCCAAAGTGCATTTTGCACTCGTGAAATCAAAGCAGATTTTGTAGTATATATGCAAGATGAATGTGAAATGATTTCTTTAAGAACAAATTAAACATATTACGAAAACAACTGCAGGTTCAAATACAAATACGTGAGAGGTAACGTCTAAATCGCAGTAGCCCGAGATTTCATTTTTTGGTAGCGCTCATGTATAACAATACATCGTTGTTGGAAGATATCTTTTCGACTTTTTGGTCAGTAATGACTACCTTGCGTTTTGTGTATCTTTTCTACATTTCCCTGTTTAAAGCGTAATGGTTTAAATCTTCCAACTGGTCGTTCTGTGGATACATTATTGGTAACCTAACATCATAAACAAGTGCTACCAGTGACCCTGAATATCGTACCTCATTACTAAACAATAACTTGTTTGTTTCCAATGTCTTAGCACAAACCAACAGCTGGAGAAAGAGATTTTGGCCAGTCTCTGTGTTTCTCACGTTGAACTTTCCGACCTGTCACGTAATATACTCATGAGTATATTTAATATAACTGTTATTTAATTCACACACATGTCATGGTCACGCATTTTAAGCAAGAAATGAAAAGATTGCGAAAAAATAGTAGGTACAGAGTGAGAGAACTTGATTGAAATGTTTCTCGTAATAAAATTACTGCTATGGCCTTATCCTCTGTTCCTTAAAAATAGCGAGGCGGTATGTGATGTACAATCTGAAATAGAGACGAGAACACAATGCTAAGTACGAATGAGGCAATATGATTAGTACACAACAATAAGTACGAATGAGGTAACATGATTAGTATATAGCACGAAGTAAAAATAAGGTAATATGACTAATACATATCATTATGTACGAATGAAGTAATACGATTAAGTGTACATCACCCATACGATTAATACACATCACTATGTACGAATGAGGTAATACAAGTGTACATCACCAATTTAATTAATACACAACATTATGTAAGAATGAGGTAATATGGTTAGTATAGCGACAACGTCTTTCTAAAACCTCTATTTTAATGTTTGCGTAGAAATACGTTTGTCACGTTCAAACTGTAAGCAAAAAGAGACACGAACACATTTGAATGAAATGAACTACCTTTGTCTCATTATATTCATGGTTGTGCATGTTCGTTTGTGGTCTGTCACACTGGAGAGGGTAGTTGATAGATTCCTACGCTTTATGCTGGTTTGTATTTCTTTTAATATTTTCTTTGGCATTTTTTATCGTATTTTTGCAAATCATTATTTCTGAATCATAAATCATAATCTTTATTACTTCTTTATATATTTTTGTGAAGGCAAATGTTAAAACAACAGTTAGATAAGCTTGTCGTACAAGAATCTAAAGAGTAGAGTTTCTTTTTACTTTTTTTATTTATTTACTTATAGTTTATATATACCTGAAACTGACAAATGTTGCGAAAGCTAACAAGAAGACAATATTATATGAGAATACGGAGATACAGTCTGAAAATGCGCATTTGGATTGGGAATAGAAGAGGCTGTTGTAGACAATCATACCAGTGTACTTACCGTTGCTCGGTAAGGCATCATGGGCCTGACAGCTGTAGACAATCATACCAGTGTACTTACCGTTGCTCGAAAAGGCATCACGGGCCTGACAGCTGTAGACAATCATACCAGTGTACTTACCGTTGCTCGGTAAGGCATCATGGGCCTGACAGCTGCAGACATCCAAGGTATACGTCCTCCCTGGAACAATACAGAGACATCGAAGTCTTACAACTTTCCACAATACCGATCAGCTTCTTTGATTTCCCGTAACGGAAAGAATTCAGGTGATAATTTAATGCTCCGATAGAGATCTCTAAGTGGATCTAAGTCCATCAAGGTTTCTTGTCTGCAATGCTTGTAAACGAAACCGCTTCATAACAAGAATAAGTTTGAGGCTGGACACGTGTTCATCAACAAATTTCAGACATCTGACTGACCTTCTGTCATGCTATAAGACTAGACAAAATATCTCCAGCCTATTTATGTATACATATAAACAACCAGGATTTTTTTTATCTGATTTGTTTTGTTTGCTAATAAAGAAATGATTAAGTGGACAAGGTGGCGGTATTTACTTTCTAAAAAAAAATACATTTTGGAAGTTAATAATTTGTTCATCCAATCTACCTCAATTTTGAATCATTATTTTTTTCTTACATTTTTTTAATATTTATTGTTATATTATTGTACGAAATTTCTCCCACTCACCATTATTGGTTGAGGTGATATGCGTCTTGCAATAGGCATGCGCATAATCGGCATCTGATCCTGGGAAGCTCTCTCGACCATGGGGAGCCAAATCCTCCGGTGATAGGTTGATTTTGGAATTGATGCGAACCATTACGATTAGGATCAAAGGAACCAGAACGCTGGCTCCTATAGTGTGGGTCTGTGTAGTAATTTGCGCGAACAGAGAAAGGTTTTGGTGGTGGCACAACGAACCCTGTAGACTCAAAGCTACCGAAGTTTAGTTTCAACATTGATGAAATTTTGTTGTCTGCCATTGAATCTGGCTGAATCTCCCTGTAATGTCTTCGAGATGTCTCGACTGTCGGGGAGTATCGTTGTCTGCGTGAAGGAGCTATCGACCCAGTTAGTGGGCGGTTTCTTCCATCTACACTGCCCTCTATAGATCGGGTTTGTCTTAGTGGACTATGTCTTGGAGAGGCTGGATACGTCTCTCTTTCTTCTGGTTCGGTGACATCTTCCTTGGAATATTCCCTTTCGGCTCGTTCTCGTAGTAAATCTATATTTTCCTCCTCTCTTTCCTTTATATCTCCCATTTCAATTGGTTTACAGCGATGGAGAACATATGTCCACTTTCTTGACCCGGGGTCAAAGTTATTTTATACAGGTGAAGAAAGCCACGCAATCACTATAGGTCCGGTTTCACTATGAACATGTAAATCCGACAGAATAAGCACGCGTTGTTGTGCGAATGTTCCCACGTCACTATTCAATAAAATGCCTGAACTGATTTATAATAGGGTCTAGACATTTCATTTAATTTCCAATTCATGGCACAAACAAGTATGCACGTTTCATAACATTATTGACTTCGCTTTTGAGAAATTCTAACACGACCTCTGTATACTCAGTAAACACAAAACACCATATACTGTCTTTTCCACGCAAAATATGACCTGCTAGGATTTCTAGCAATATGGCTGTAACGAACGTCTTTAGAGGATGTGTACGTTTTATGTTAAAAAAGAAAATAATTTAATATAAAATATTTACCTGTTTATTACAGAATAATCCTAAAGAGTCACAGACACACCTCCAGTTTGAACAAAACTCGTGTGCCACAGGTTCTGCCGCTAAATTATTACTATTTTGCGAATTTTATATCCCTTGAACTTGCATGTCGAAGTACTGCCTGTTAAGAGACGAAAACCGTAAAGGTCATTAGGAATTTACATATTACTATTTGCCTGAATTAAATTACACCATAATGAGCAAATGAATTCGGAAGAAAGCTAGAGTATATTTTGAACGACACACGAGTAGGAGAGTTTGTGACTGATATTTATCTTACAGCTTCAAAGTAGATATTCAATGATCTATTGAATAGTCTAATTTTCCTTTCTATGGAATGAGCAGAAATCGTATATAATGAATGGAGCTTATAACGCATTAAAAATACAGTCATGTAGTCTTCTTTTGAAACCCAAGCAAGGACTGTTTATGAGAAATCGGTCCACATATTGTAAATTACTGAGAGGTTTGCCATGAAGCTTTTCAATGAAAATGGTGCCCTGAAATATTCAATATAGCCGCAACGGCAGCAAACTTCCTTTCACTGCCATTAATTAATGAATATATCGTCATATCGTCATATCGACATAAGATGTTCACTGAACGACGTCTTATGACGTGGTTCTAAATGAAAATGGTGCCCCTCAGACATCCAATATGGCCGGCCAGGCAATCACATAGCCAGTTTTGATATTGCTACTAAATGAATAGTTATATTAATATGGCGGTTTCACCGAAAGAATTACTATGACATCTAGTTGAACCTAAATATAAACGGTGCCGATCTGACATACAATATGACCGCTATGGCATTCATCTTTAACATCTTGTTATCTCTATTCCGCCTGAACAGATGATGATATTAACAGGAAGATTCACTAAAATGCTTCTGATGATGTCCATTATTCAAAATGAAAATGTAGCTGATCTGGCTTACAACATGGCCGTCTTGGAATCGATCACGAAATCGTATTATTGGTACTGCGTTTTAACGAGTGGTCTTTGGACAAGGGATATCCACTAAAAGCTTCTTATAATGCCAAATTGGTCCTAAATGAAACTAGTGTCCCCAGGACATACCCTCGACATCCAATATGGCCGCCACGGTGTCCAGCTTAAAATTTCTGTTATCAGTGTTTACCATGAACGGATGGCATATCGACGTGAAGTTTTCACTAAAACACTTAAAATGATGTATAGTTGGTCCTAACTGAAAATGTTGCCGATCTGACATCCAATATGGCTGTCTGGTGCCCATCTTGAAAGTCTTGCTTTGCCACCGGTCACTAAAAGACTTCTTATCACGTTTAGTTGGTCCTAAATGAAAGCAATGCCCTCTGGACATCTTGAATGACCGGTGTATCGATATGTTATTTTCACTAAAAGACATTATATTATGTCTAGTTGGTACTATGCAATATATAGCTAGTAATTATGAAAACCGTGCTCATCTGACCTCATTGACCTCCAGCACAGCGCAGCATCATTGACGTATCGAAAATTGTATCACTACTCCTCGTGCACGAATGATAGCATTGACAGGAAGTTGTCATTTAAACTCTTTGTACAATATTCTGAATGAAAATGGTACCAACATATCCGCACTTCTGTTATGGAGGTTTGAAAACTAGATCTAACTGACAGTGAGTTCAATCAATGGCCATTACTTGCATTTTCGTACGCGCTCGAGTTTATGAACACTGTGACTGTTACATAATGTTTGTGAATTTTGATAAGTTGTATTCTGTGAACCTGTCGATCGTCAGCACTCTGACATTGATTTGAAGGTCACGCTCGTGAGCGTTTAGCTTTACTGGCTTGTAAGCACGATAACATAAACAAATATAAATGCATTTAAGCAGTTTTTGGACAAACCAACATAACATCAAGCTCAGTGATCTTCGATCCATGAAATTAGGTTTAAGGTCAAAGACCCTGACCGACAATTTTGTACTGAATTTATAAATATATATAAACAGGTAACCGCAACATAAGAAAATAGTGTTTCTACCAATAGGGAATTTTACAATTTCTCAACGTTTCATTCTCAGCTTATTGCACCCCCAACAGAAAAGGTACGTGACTTACTCTTGATTGTTAGGTTTCCAAAAGTGATTTTCCGTGCTGAGGTGGAAGTGGCCAATTGTACACGGGGTTGTAGAGCTCGGTGTTTATATCTTTGTGATGTCCAGTGAATGTAAACAAAATTTATTGTTAATTGAAATAAGGTCGGGTTGCATTTATTATAATTTTACTTCTTAATGTCAGGATAAAACCACAACTAAATTATTAGAAAAGCTAAACATAACCAACGTTAATGTGAAAGTGACGTTGATTTACGTCAATTTTGGCTTAAACAAATAGTCAATATTTAGTCAAACATTGCAAAGTCGTATTTTATTATCTTCCGATAGTGTACCGTTCGCTTTTTTGGATATTATCGCAAAAATGAGAATTATATTAGGATGCAAACTGAAGATATAGGTTTATACAGCCCATCATTAATCTTTGTCAATCTCTACATCCAAAAGGGACTCTTTGTCTTCAAGGGAATAATGTCTAACAGGCTCCCTATGTCTTGCAGTGTTCTGTGCAAGCCCATAAATTAATGCCTCTTGAATAAATATACTTTTCATTGCACATTGACTTATTACAATGACACATAACAATCCTCAGAAGATTTTAGCAATAACAAAAGATGGCGCAGTTGTGTTTCCATCACCCATTTCCAGCCATCTATGATATCTTGGGGTCCAACGATTGTGCTTAACCAACAGCAGTCTCTTCGGAAGTATGTCCGAAATTTAGACGGTTATGTCGTGTGTAGCACCTTATTTAAGTTAGAGGAATTGCCTTATTGCAAAGTTGTTTGTAGGAAAACAATAGCACCAAGCACTGTCGTCATGAACACAGGCTTTCCCAAAATCGCGTGGACCGCCATAAAAGAAAATCATCTTGAACCAGCTCCAAAGTACCAGCTGCAAAGTACTACGGCAAACCTTCTATAGTCACTGAATATTGTTTTTGCTGCCTTGTTAAACGTTTCTGGATCATTTTATCCACATTCTTACAGGGCATAGAACCACACTTTAAATTCGTTCTCGAAGAATCAAGAGTGAGATTTGTTAAAGATGTATTACCTATAATATCAATGACTCTCTCTCTCTCTCTCTCTCTCTCTCTCTCTCTCTCTCTCTCTCTCTCTCTCTCTCTCTTGTAATGTAGACATTATAGAAAGAGATTCATTTATATATTTATCATTTACCAACTGGGCAAATGATTTCGAAATAATCGTACTGCAAACAAATGTTCTCCAGTCCATAATCTTGGTTACAGCCTTCGCATAGAGTACAACATGATCGAGATGTTTTTAAATACTCGTCACCAGTTCTTTTTCTCTCGATCTTTCATTAAAGTAATAACGTGCCTTTGATCTGCATTCATTGAACTCTGCAGTTGTTCTCTATAATTCTTCAAGGACTATTTTATGTTAAATTAGATTTCATTGATCCATTAGGATCAAATAGCTTGAGAAGATAGTTGCAAATGTTAGACCGTTAGCTTTTGCTCACCCAATAATATCTTCTGATAATGCCATTTTTTGTGCTGAAAAATGTCATAAAGGAACAAGAATACACAACGTCTGTAAACATTAGGGCGATGCTATTACGCACGCAATTGTGTAGTTATGAGTAATGTATTGTGCACCCTTTGTATTCTGCAAAACATGATGGAACCTAGTAACTAATATCTAGTGTGTAATTTCATACTTAAAATTATCGAACACCGTTTTGTTTCGCCAATGCCGATCTGAATAGATTTTGCCTCTTTATCAAGTGAAACTAGATCTTTAAAATGCACACTTTATTTAATGCCGCCCGTGTAATCTTCATTTAGTAAGATGCGAAAATTGTAAAGTAATATACATCTGGGCATTAGCTTAGTTTTCGCTTAAAACGCCTTGTCTATATATATGAACTTCCTTTTTCAGTGTTATAATTTGAACGTAATACACGATATTATTTACACAGATTATTTTCGTTTTAAATCCAGTCTCGAATGTCTTGTAAACCATTATTTTTCTCCTACTCTGGTGGGGTATTATTCTTTGTAATAACAATGTTTTCAGTTCATTAATTATTGTACTAAAATCATTATATTACCTTTCCTAGTTCTTCGTTGCATTTCATCAATCAAATCTCTCTCTCTGTGTTCCGACTGTACTGAGAACCATAGTGTTTCTGTGATTTCTCAATACAACTTTCTCACTGTCTGTCCATCGCTACTGGCTGAAAATATTGTCCGGCGTTATCTATCTCAGCTGTTCAGTCCATTTACAAGGTTTTAGCATCCTTTTCATGTTCAAATCCGTCTGTTTTTGTAGATCTGAGGGGGTTTTATGTTTCCTCTTTCAGTACCACTTCCTTCAATATCTGCTAATTTACTGTCAACTTTTTTGTAGATGTTTTGAATTCTTTTAAATGGTTATCAGCGAGTGTCTTTTGGCTTTTATTTACAAAAGTTGTGTTAGATACATCAATTTTTTTTTCAGAATCTGCTAGATTGAGTTAAGGTTGAGGCTCATGTAACTGTTAAATGTTTGACTTAGTGTAATAGGTATCTATTTTTCTTAGCCAAGCAATTTTCCTTCTTATTTTTTGCTGCAATTTAAAAATTAACACGTTTCAGTGTTATCAAACTTGCACTCAGTGCAGAGAGACACAATCTTGTTTACGTAACAAAAGTACGGTGGGGTATTGTCTGTTTGATGTCATGTACCTATCTTTCAGCTCAATTTTTACACTGTGTAAGTTGGCGATCAAAAAATTTGTTAATAACAATAGGAAAGTGCAAATTAAAACTTTTGAAAATGACTTGGAAATTCAAACAGCTGTAGCATTTACGCGGATTTTATTGCTTTTTTTCTATTTTGTTTCTTATCCATTTTATCAAACTCTTTTCTGTTACATTTTAATCGGTTATCGCATCGTATGTTCGAATTGAAATTGATGTATTCAGTCCATGTATGTACTCTTCTGTTCATGTTGTAGTGTAGTTATCTTGATAATATTTTGTTAGTTAAATCCTAAAATAAAATTGTCCTTTTTCGCTATGTAGCAAAATGAAAGATGGCCGAGGGTGGTGATGATATTGGTTATTCCTTTGAAATTCTTTGGAAGACGATGATATCGAAGTTGGCACATTTCTTTATGTCACACAATTTCGAGTTTCTAGACCTTCAAAGTAAATAGCGACAATAAAGGAAGATCTAGACATGAGTGAATTTCAATCCCATTTGGAGAAATACAACCTTAAAACACAAAACAATACACTCTCTTATGAAAACCACGTGATAAGACATTTCCAATATTTTTGAGAGGGGATATCAAAACTATGTTTGCGCCCTGCACAATAGTAGCCACTCTGGAAAGGATTTGTTTTGTTTATAGTAGAATGGACAAAAAAGGCGATAAATGAGTGATACCTATTAAGATGGAGATTCAAACTAAATATCCAATAAAACCAAAAGTTAAAATTAGAAAACCAATGAGGATATCGAGATCAAAGATATTTGACGTACAAATCCAATTAAGACAACTGGAATCTGAAATTCAGGAATTGCTTCAAGAAAATCAAAGAGTATAACAGTCACCTACATGTTAAGCAGAATAAATAGCCAGAAGCTTATTTACCTCACAGTAAGAAAGATGACAAATATAAAGAATTGACTAACACTGACACATTAATAAAACAATTTAGGCTTTTAGAATTGAACTGAAACATCATGAGGAAAGGTTAAAAAAAGACCCACAGAGAAACATAAGGAAGAAACCAATCATTGTACCAAATATATTACAAAATTTATTTAACACATCAGATGAGAAGTAGTTTGCAATACATAAAATAAATTAAAATATGTACAAGTTCAATATGGAAATATTAAAGAAAATAAAGTAGTAAACATCGTGTCTGAAAAAGGCAGAAACAATTATTCAAATGATCACTTTTGAACAGTATCTGCAGTACTATATGTTTTGTCTTGTATACATGCATCTATACTCTATAGATGAAATCACAGATGAGATGGGCAGGCCACGTCACCATTATTTCAGAAACCTGACTACCAAAGAATATTTTTTTACTGCGAGCTGAAGGAGGGAAAGCGATCTTAGGTTGGTCAGAAGAAACCTTTCATATATTCCCTCGTGTCATCTGTGAAACATTCCAGCAGTGACCATGAGTCTTGTGAATTTCTGGCACAGGATCTCTCCACCTGGCACAGTTCTTCCCATACCTGAGCTACAGACATTGAACTCAGAGAGAGAGAGAGAGAGAGAGAGAGAGAGAGAGAGAGAGAGAGCAGTGTCAGTGTCAGTCTCAGAACTGCAGCACCTCCTCAATTGATAGAGCAAGCCAAGCGGCGTATCCTGTCCATTTTGTCATAGACTGCTCGGATCATAAATTGGCCTGATCAGCCACTCACATACTCACAGAAACCAAACCAGTTAATGATGTCATGGTCATCGTCGAACTCGAAGGACGAACAAAACGTGCATTTACTATGCATAATACTAAAGACTTTATACAATTGATCCAGTCTCATTAATCCCTCGTATACTAATCCATTGCCATCCTGCAGTAAGAGGTAAGTCCAGCCAGAGTGTTCATTATCTGAAATATAATTCATTTCATCAGATGACAAAGTTCTCCAGTATTCAACAGCACCGGTTCCATAGTTATTTGTACATTTGTAAGCAATCAACTAAAACAACAGAATGTGTAGGTTCCTTGAAATATTGACTACATTGTTATGTTTATCTGGTTCGTCTTCTGTCAAATATATGTCTCTTGATACTCTAGTCATGCTGTGGTGGAATTTTAAAATTATTGCAGATTACATTAACGTATTTCATATCTATGCTTTAGCTTTTTGGTCTGAATGCATCATCATGAAGAAACTGTATGTTATTTTCAGATAGTCCTACAATGTAACATGGTGGGGTGGGTTGGGGTGGAGGGGTACTAATGTTACTGCTTGAACAATCGGTACCGTGTACCTTGTCCCGGGGTCGAAAGGCCTTCACTTTCAAATGCACACTTAACCATATCTGTCAAACTCGTTATCTTTCAACTCATTTTTATGCTCTTTGATACTTTTTGCAGTTCATATTTTTTTTTGTTTTTGTTTTTGGTCTTTGCGAAGTTTTAAATTTTGCGTTTATCTTAAAACCCTCATAACTGCTATGGCCGTTCACAACAGTTGTTAGTTTGCGAGTATAGATATAAAGCAGCTGTACAATCAACCTGATCAAGATTTTATTCCTGATTACTGCTTGTTTTATGTAATACATATCTGGTATAAGCATATACAAGTTTAATCAAATCGAAAACGCTATAACTGACTCTGCCTGTGGCCTGTACCATATTGAACTTTCGTCATTATTGTTGGCTGTTTTCATTGTTCATCTGCACAGAACAGTGCCAGTAGACTAATGTTGTCAGATCAATTTGTATAATTACTAGAATATATAACATTGTTCATACGAAGACACATTGGTGTAGGAAAAGATCATGACTCAAATTCACTGGTTTATATCTGTCTTTTTTGTGATGATATTATAAATTGTAATTTCATCCGAACATATACTGAAAAGAATAAAAAGTACGAAATAGTACGCTGGGTTTTTCAATTTAAGTTTCAGAGTTGCAACAATCCTTTGGTATCATCAGCTTTATAAGGAGGTACTCTAAGTACCCTTCGGTAGGCATGGAGGGAAATGCATAGTGGCTCCTTGACTATTCAACGAAAGCTGTGGAACCGGAAACACCTAGTGATCTTCAACTGGACGCAAAAAGATACATAATATTCCATTTTCGAATCAATATTATTAAACATCACTATGAATGAAAGTAATATTTCATTATCGCTATATGAGTGAAAAGCAATGGTACATACATCCTACTTATGGATGAAACATAAATTATTCATATTCTTGTATAAATTCTATATTTGGATCACGTTGATGATGTAATCATATTGCTCATATTTGTTTACAATTCCTATACTTCGATGCCCTTATTGATAATATCATGCATGGTTCATATTTGTGTATAAATTCTATACATTGATTGCGATGGAGAGCGATCCATATACCAATCATATTTGTTTATAAGTCCGTAAGTTGATTCTTGTTGTTTATAAGTCCATACTTTGATTCTTGTTTTATTAGTTGTTGAAGTTGCATGATCTGATTGTTCCATTATGGAACGATATCGTATCCTGATATCAGTTGTTGAACTTGCTGCACATCATTCTGTTAAATCCATTGTAGGACTTCATGCTCACGAGTATGGTGTCAGATTCATTCATTGTTCAATTACGTTATAGATAAACATCTCATTCACGAAAATGTTTTCAGTGTCTCCGCAGAATGCAATTCTAACCCGGATTCGTACTATTACTCAGTCAAAAATATATCGTACGTGTGTATATCGTTGCACAAAGGTGAATTTGTCACCTCTGGATACCAAATGATGGATTTTCCCCGATGGAATTACTACTTACCATTACGGACGTGCCTTGATTCCAAAAGAAATTTTGAAAGTAGTTCCATATTCGCCGGAACGACTTGCAATTCTCCTCGCACAAATGCCCTACCATGAAGCTTTACCTCTTCCTTTACCGGTATCGTTGGTCGCCAGAGAAGAAATTCAGTGTGAAGTATTCCACATATATTTGGAAGGGTGCTTGACCGTCTTTGGTGTTTATGTCTAGGATTTGTTAGTACATATACGCGACGGATTCTGAACTCGATGATGATGTTGAGGAACGTACCGACATGATGGTGGATCAGGCGATAGGGTATGCTAACATCAATGACAGTGTTGTTCCATTTTTGATGCATATCTATGTGAAAACAGCGTTACCAGACTCTCATATAAACTCAGATATCTATACGGAGCCAGATAGGAATCGACCTTTGGGACCACCCTGGCTGGTGCGGACCAGCAACTGTGAAAATCACCTACATGATTGCAGTACTACTCACGAAATATGGATTCGATTTGTGGACTCGCGAAGCCAACAAACGTTGGCCTGGGTGTGGCGGGAATCAAGGCTACGGCGATTATTATCGGCACAACAATCGGAATTCTTGTTTGAGATTTAGTAACTGGCGGAACTCTAGGCTCAGGTAAAACATTTCGTTTAGGGTTGTATTCACGAATACGTGTCAATTCAAAACTTCTAGGGGCACAAACTAGTCTCAGCACAATTGCCAAGCTTGCCATAAGAATTAAAACGATTAGCATGGGTGAGTTCGAAATGGTTCTTGCCAAAATGAAACCGACATGTCCGCGCACAGATAAAGTCATCTGGTAAAACGTTCGCGGAATGTACCGCTTCCTCACCGGAGTAATTTGCTTTTAAAATGTAAGGAGTAAACATATGCCAAGAAAACAAGCAGGCCTTCTGCAGCAAATTATTGCGGATATACAACGTCTGCATGGTTACATTGCTGCAAAAGGAGTCCAAGAGATATATGGAATCAGCTAATCAGATATGGAATGCTCTCAAATATTGCCCAGCTGTAAATACACCTGATATCAACCAGAAATATCTACAACCTATAATTTATAGTGATTAGTCAATAAAAACATCTGATATGGAGAGAACAGTTCTACAACCCATCAGTGGAGTATTCAATCAGCCATGCTTGGATTCGATGATAAGGAACTAAAATATCAGAGCTGGATAAAAGAAATAGAAGATAATCTTTTAGAGCCATGTTATAAGCTCGTAATACTTTCAACGATTTCAGCAGTATCGGGACGGATTGTCCTAAAATCCATAGCATATTATGTAGCACAATGATTTGGAAAAGGAGGCAAACGGATAGCAAAAGAGGTGGTAAGTGGAAGTTACGAAGAAGTTAAGTAGCAATAGAATTCTCATTTGGGCAGCTCGCGGACCGGTTGGTGCAACGATTATATTGTGCCCGGTCGGTGCCACGGTTGTGCTTGTGATACATTTCCAATAATTGTGGTCGGTTTGTTCATCACACGGACGTTAATATAAATTGTGATGATAAACAATCGCAATAAGTCTCCTTATTTAATAAATCGTGACATGTAATCTTGATAAGTTGATCATGATAATAGTGGATGTGTACGTGTATGTCACATAGAAGGAATTTATGCTGCAATCACAAAGACGTTGGTAGTGACATAATGTCTGCCATGAGACCCAGGCGATCAATCACGGTTCAAATGATCTGAATTGGGTGTCTCATGGAAACTTTACCGGGGGGGGGGGAGGAGGGGAGACTCGCTTGGGCTACGCTCTTGTGCATTAATCATGGGAAAAAAATAAACTGACTTCGGAATTTGAAATCGTTACTAGTCGATTCAGTCTCAATCCGCTATTATGTTACTACTGGAGATATTGAAAGTTGAGGTGGGTGCTGCCCAATCAGACGTTATTTCCTGGCTATAATATACAATATGCATACTGCTGTAATGTTTATTTATCCAGTGAAAAAATTTATTTATTAAAGTAAAGGGTGGCCCAAAAATCATCAAGCACACTGGTCAACCAAAATGAGAACTTTTCATTCCAAAATATTTCCTGTTTTATATTGAGTTTCATTACAAATACATTTTTGTTCAAAAAACTATTAAGACCTAGTATGAGCAATTAGAGCTGAGCTGGGTAGTTCTTCCTTAGCCTATAATGTATTCTCACAATAAATGCAGATGATGATAACATGACATTAGAACCGTTTATACAACCTACAATGAGTCGATAGTCAAAACCCATTTTTGTGAGCTGCCAATCATTTGGCGAACATTCATACACATATGATGACAGTTTCACATTCAGTTTCTTATGACCAATAGGCCGTCGTCATGTACCTGCAAGCATTCAGTCCTCCACAGCGATAGTGAAATTCCATGTTGATTAGCTTTTGATCTCACCAAAGTTTATATGAATTATCTTATCAGACATTAAGTCTTTGACAATACCAATATCCAGTATGAATCCTTCATCTTGTTTTCCCTCGTGTTTTCCCATCAGACCTCACGTATATAGTTGCAAATCTGGCAGTGTAGAAATAAAACTTCAACCTTGCTGATCTCAGTAAATCCTTCGTGGCATATTGTAAGAATATTGTGGATACTGAAAAAGAAAGTGGAAA
This sequence comes from Megalonaias nervosa, assembly GCA_016617855.1. Lineage (NCBI taxonomy): Eukaryota > Metazoa > Mollusca > Bivalvia > Unionida > Unionidae > Megalonaias > Megalonaias nervosa. The sequence goes on from JAECUM010013851.1 coordinate 29,932, forward strand.
AGAATGTCAAAAAGCATTGCCATGACAAAAATGTATTTAGTAAAGTTTTGGATAAAAACAATAGTTACTTACATGGATTTCTCCTAATCCTCGTGTGAGAAATGTTTTGCAAACATGATTCAGTGTAAATTTCTTGATAAAGATATCTCTTATGGACAGTTTTCACATGTGCCCTAAACCTCTTCTCATTTTCATAAAATGCATCTCATACATTGGAAGAAACAACAAATATAGAAAAGTGTTGATCGTATTCTACAAAAATGAAAAACAATGGAAGACTAGTAACGTATTTAAATAAGTTATAAGAATCACATTCAAATTTCCTAGATAATTGTTTCGTGAGCAAGTTTTGTTTAATCCTGGGCTGTGAGAACAAAATTCATGATAGTACTACATTACTTCTTGATTGTGTCGAAACATAATTCTTCCAGGGACAAGCAGTAAAATCAAAATCTTTTACAGTCAAGTTTGAAGTAATCCATCACAATTGAATTCGATGAAAAACTCTCCCTGGATCAAGCTAGGAATATTATTATGTATATTTAATTCAATTGTTTGTTTTTAATTTTTTTAAAATTCCATTACATGCCATTGTAAAGTAACTTTATTTACTTCATTTTACATTGTCCAGAATTTCAGTTCAGTTCTGTTTGACCTGACTGTTTGTTGCTTTCATTGATAAACACCTAATAATGGAAACATTGTATCTAGTTTCTGATCTTTTTTTCAGAATCAGTGACAGTTTTGGTAAACAACTTTTTATTTATTATATTCTATCTTTCTCATAGATAGAATTGTTAACTTAAGTCAAGGTCATGCCTGGATTACGTGACGGGTGGCATGTATTTATTGTTACAAACTTCTATTTTTTCCAGAACAATGAATTTTTGACCCTTATCCGGGAATCTGTTTTGCGTCTTTAATTAGTATATAACTGTTGTCTTGATAGAGGGTTTTTCAGCCGGGCTTAAAAAACTTGAGACGTTAAGTCACATTGTGTTGTGACTAGATTGAATTGAATGTTTATTTTATTGAATTCAATTGACTATTTTCCCTGTAAATACATAAGTGCTCCTACAAGATTCTTGGACAAAGACATTCACTGGAATTTATACGGAATTCAAAACTGGAATAATATTCTGTGTGATTCAACAAGAAACTGTTGACACATCTACACTTTGAAGGTTACAACAGACGTCATCGTCTTCCATTTGGATTACATCGGGATTCGAACTCAGTTTCATTCAGGACTTTTTATTACTAGGACTTCTATTTTTTAATTCTTGGATTATTTTTGGATTTGGTTCATAAAACCGAAAGTTCTTTTTTCTTAATTTTTCACTTTGTATTCTAAGGAAATAAATTATTTGTTAAATTTTACAAAGCTTGTTGTCTTCACTTTTTTCTGTTACTTATTGTAAGAGCCTAGACTCGTAACAGAAAATTGGCGAGCCTGGCAGGACACGAACCTGCAGTCTTCTGATAAAAATGTATTTCAGCCTAATACGAGCCCTTCTAAATTTCAATCAGGCACAACTTTTAGAAATCAAGCTTCTTATAAGCTTGATCAGAAATCCTTATCTCTTCCTACGTATACATATTGCAAGAAGAAAGGACACATTATTTCTGATAGCTACAAATTGAAAAAAGTATCAGAATCAAGACAGACCTATTCCAAATGCTCTTAATTGTAAGAGGTCAGGGTCACGGTCATATATTGAAATCAATACATTTGTTGGGTCTAATAAACCCCAGTCTGATTTTATCATGGAGAATTATGAACCATTCATGTCGAAGGGTTCTATATCATTCATGGATGATTCGGCCAGTCCTATCCCTATTAAAATTTTAAGGGACACAGGAGCTTCTCAGAGTCTTTTATTATCAAGTACTTTGCCTTTTTCTGAGAAGTCTTCTTCTAATGAGAGTGTTCTTATTCAGGGAGTAGAGTGCGGCTTTGTTATGTTCCTCTCCATTCTCTAAATTTGTCATCAGACTTAGTCTCAGGACCCATGACAGTCGGAATAGTGTCTTCATTACCCGCTGAGGGCATTCATTTATTACTATGCAATGACCTAGCTGGAGATAAGGTTGTGGTTAATCCATTTGTAACTGACAAGCCTTGATTGGATCAGAAAGTCGATTCTGTTGAAAAAGAATTCCCTGATCTATACCCAGCTTGTGCAGTTACTAGAGCTATGGCAAAGAAAGCTCTTGAGAATGATGTTGATAGGGAAAGTATTCCTTTTGCTGACACATGTAATGGTCAGGCTTTTGATAAGGTCACTTTCACTCCTTGTTTGGATCAATCAAAAGGTATTGATCACAGTGATCCTCTTTTAACTACTCATTCCCTTTATTCTAATCAGGGTGACAAATGACAATCACTAGTCCTCGAACAGGAAAAAGATCCATGGGTCTCCTATTTGTTTCAAAAGGCCATTAGTGAAACTGAAGCCACTGAAGTACCTGTTTGTTATTTCATGACAAAATTGGATTCTTATGAGAAAATGGAGACCTCCCGAGGTATTTATTGGTGACGAGTGGTCAGTGAACTATCAAATTGGCTTTTGAAAGATTTCATCAGACTTTGAAAAATATGATTCGGTCATATTGTTTTGATACGGGTAAAGATTGGGATGAAGGCATTCATTTACTATTGTTTGCTGTTCGGGAATCAGTTCAAGAATCTTTAGGATTCAGTCCATTTAAGCTAGTTTTTGGACATACTACAGGTAGACCATTGAAGTTGTTGAAAGAGAAACTTCTTTCTAATGAAGATACTGAAATAAATCTTCCCGATTATGTTTCCAATTTTAAGTATAAGTTGTCAAAGGCTTGTGAGGTCGCAAGAGCGAATCTGCACTCTACTCAGTCAAAAATGTAATTAAGATATGATAAAAATACAAAGAAAAGGAGTTTTCAGCCTGGTGATAGAGTTCTGGCTCTCTTGCCCATACCACATAATCCTCTTTAGGCAAAGTATTATGGTCCCTACACAGTAGAAAAGAAAGAAAATGATTTAAATTACATCATAAATACTCCTGGGAGGCGAAAACAAAAACAATTTTGCCACATAAACATGTGTAATGAGTATATTGAGAGAGATAGACAGGTTAATCATGCAATTGTTTTAGTTGTACCTGTTCCACTCATGAGGATTTAAGCGAAGAAATGCAATCGGACTCTATTGATTCTGGAGTAACAAATCTTCGGAATTCAGAAATTATGAATAATCTGGACCAGAAACTTTCACATTTGCAACAACAAGAAAGGAATGAACTTAAACAGTTATTATTTGAATATGAGCATTTATTTCCAGATGTTCCTACTAGAACAAAAAAACTTTACCATGACGTTGAAATTGTAAATTACAAACCTGTGAAACAACACCCACACAGGATGGACGAACCCGTTCAAACAGGAATACTTGAAAAAGAAATTCAGTATTTGCTGGAAAATGATTTCATAGAGGGTAGTAAAAGTGACTGGAGATCACCATGTATACTTGTTCCGAAACCAGATAAAACTTTCCGTATGTGCACGGATTATAGAAAAGTGAACAGTGTAACTAAAACAGATTCATTTCCATTAACAAGAATCGATGACTGCATTGATAAAATTGGAAATGCAAAGTATGTCACCAAATTTGACCTCCTGAAACGATTTTGGCAAATTCCACTGACGGAAAGGGCAAAGGAAATTTCGGCATTCGTGACTACGGATGGACTTTTTTAATATAAAGTGATGCCGTTTGGGATGAAAGGTTCGCCAAGTACTTTTCAACGTTTAATGAACATGATTACCTTTGGTCTAGATAATTGTGATGCTTACATCGATGATGTCATCATCTACAACGACGCCTGGAAAGAACATTTAGCAACAATTCTGAAATTCTTTGACAGACTCACTGATGCAAGTTTGACAATAAATTTATCCAAAAGTGAGTTTTGCCGTGCTTGTGTAACATTTCTTGGACATATTGTGAGACATGGACAAGTTAAACCAATAGATGCTACTATCAAGGCTATCTCTGACTTCCCTGTGCCAATCAGTAAAAAGCAACTGATCAGATTTTTGGGTATGGCTGGATACAATCAGAATTTTTGTTCCAATTTTTCCATAATTGCTGAACCCCTAACAAATTTATTGAGCAAGAAAACCAAGTTTCTTTGGACTGAAAAATGTCAGGAGGCTTTATATAAGTTAAAGGCCATTCTCAAGAGTGCATCAGTTCTTACTGCTCCAAATTTCAGTCAATCCTTTAAACTCTCTGTTGATGCAAGTGATGTTGGGGTTGGAGCAGTATTGATTCAAGAAGATAAAACTGGTGTTGATCATCCAGTGTGCTGTTTCTCTAAGAAATTAAATAAGCACCAAAGAAATTATCCATCAATTGAGAAGGAATGTTTGGCTTTGATATTGGCATTACAACATTTTGAAGTTTACATTAGTTCAGTTCCTTCTCCGATTATTGTGTTTAGTGATCACAACCCCCTTACTTTCATCGGCAAGATGAAAAATAAAAATCAGAGATTATTAAGGTTGAGTTTGTTGTTACAGGAATATAATATTTACATCAGGCACATCAAGGGAAAAGACAACTTAATAGCAGATGCACTTTCACGTGTATAGAAATATATTATTTCATGTATACTTTGTATCATTCATAAGATTTCTTCTTATGTTAATTTTTGTTTTATAAACCCCATGTATAATTAACTTATGGTAAAAAGAAAGCTTTATTATATAAATCTTTCTTTTTCTTTATGGGGGTAAGTGTTATGTATATTTAATTCAGTTGTTTGTTTGTTATTTTTTTAATTCCATTACATAACTAAAGTAACTTCATTTACTGGATTTGACATTGTCCAGAATTTCAGTTCAGTTCTGTTTGACCTGACTGTTTGTTGTTTTCATTGATAAACACCTAATAATAGAAACATTGTATCTAGTTTCTGATCTGTTTTAAGAATCAGTGACAGTTTTGGTAAACAACTTTATTTTAATTTATTTTTTTTATCTTCTCATAGTAAGAATTGCTAACTTAAGTCAAGGTCATACCTGGAATACGTGACGGGTGGCATGTATTTATTGTTACAAACTTCTATTTTTTCCAGAACAATGAACTTTTGACCCTCATCCGGGAATCTGTTTTGCGTCTTTAATTAGTATATAACTGTTGTCTTGATAGAGCTTTGTTCAGTCGGGCTTAAAAAAACTTGAAACGTCAAGTCACATTATGTTGTGACTAGATTGAATTGAATGTTTATTTTATTGAATTCAAGTGACTATTTTTCCTGGAAATACATAAGTGCTCCTACAAGATTCTTGGACAAAGACATTCACTGGAATTTATACGGAATTCAAAACTGGAATAACATTCTGTGTGATTCAACAAGAAACTGTTGACACATCTACACTTTGAAGGTTACAACAGACGTCATCGTCTTCCATTTGGATTTCATCGGGATTCGAGCTCAGTTTCATTCAGGACTTTTTACTACTAGGACTTCTATTTTTTAATTCTTGGATTATTTTTGGATTTGATTCATAAAACCGAAAGTTCTTTTTTCTTAATTTTTCACTTTGTATTCTAAGGAAATAAATTATTTGTTAAATTTTACAAAGCTTGTTGTCTTCACTCTTTTCTTTTACTTATTGTAAGATCCAAGACTCGTAACAATATACAGTACAGCATCCTGAGCTGTATACTATATATTGTAAGTCGATTTAGGAGGTGAAAGTCCATCGGTTCAGGTCGATCAAAGTAATTTATGATTTGTGGTCGAAAATGTTCCGAATATATACTCCTTTTCTCGACTCATCATTTGTAAAGGTTAATGGATACAATGTTGTGCTTCATTCGTTAGTTAATGTCAGGAGAGAGATATTCTTAACATAAATGGGGGCGTGGGTGGAAGATGGTAAGCAGATAAAGTTTACATAGACAACTTAAACCGTCTTTAAAATTTTCTGTTAATGTATGTTTTTGTTTCATATTTTCATTTCAAAAAGTTATGAAATCAGCATATTCTATTCAGTTCAATAATTATATTTCACAACACGATCGTTAGCATGTCATTATCACTAACTGGCCCCGCCAATGTATCGATTGTTTAAAAAATTACCCACCATTGGCGAGACATGTGGTCCGTACATTTGTGTGAATGAGGAGGGTCTCACGACGACCGTCGGATCCACCTGTGACAAAAATGAATTATAATTCAATTATATTTTCTTATGTTTCATAAACACCATTAATCACAAACTCCATTAATCACGAACATAATCATAAAGTGTAGCACTATCTGACTGATGAGAAAATAATGTATTTAGATTTGTTTTAAGGTTAAATCTCAGTGTTTAAGATTGAGTAAATAAACTGTTTTCATATTATTTCCAAAACAATTTTTCTCTCGCAACACTACAATTAAAAAGGCCCGCCACGCGCTTTTTCAATTTCTTGTTGATTTCAAATCGCCACATTTGAAAAATTTATTAGAAATGTGTTTCAGCTTGTTATTTACATCATTGCCTGTTGCCATGGACACAATTTCCTTCTAACTGTTTTTCTAGCTTGGTGTTTGCATGCTTTTTATCATCGATGCACAATTTCTAATTGGAACCGATGCTTGGAATCCATACCCTTATTTAAGGAAATAGTCTGCTGTGTTATTTGAGATGACCTTGTTCTTACAACAGTGTTGGAATGTACTGTCTCTTGGTGCCTCTTGGTGCCTCCATTAACATTACATAGCAGCGTGCAGTATGGTCTCTTGGGACCTCAGGCCCAAGAAACGGGGCCTGTATCATAGTTATATCGGTTAAGTCCACATAAAAAGTTAAGCAGTTGGAACAGAACGTTGATGTTGCTGTGAAATATTATTCAATTTTATATGTCCGCATATTGTCACACAACTAGCACAGTGTTTCTCGTAGAATATTCTTTCAAATATACCATGCCTTATTGTTCACTCTGATCAATTTTGATTCCATCTGAACGTAAATAACTGTGTTGTAAGAGAATCGGAATAGATTTACTTGCCCTATAGAACAATCAAATCTACATTTTACTAATCCGTTATTTTTTAGATTTCATTGTCGTTGATCTTCTCTCTGATTTAAGTTGTGTGCTTTTTTTAAGAGGTGTGATGTATGCAGCCTTGCATACCTCCATGATATGCAAATCTGTTGCTCGTAACTTTTCGAACACATTCGACATCACTACAAGAGCTTTATAAAAACATTTTTCCATAAGAAACAGATGGCAGCAAAAGCTTCTGTTATATCGGGGACTTTTAGTCATCATTCTCAAAGTTGACATGCACCTAAGTAAACTGTAGAATTATTTAAATGTCAATGTTATAAACGAAAATGTGAGACGAATCTATATTATTGTGAAGTGAATCCAAAATAATCCAGATAAAGTTCTATGAAAGTCTAAAAGAATGAAAAGTTCTCTATAAATTTCAAGACCGGAAATGTTCTGGGCTGCCGACAATCATGTCAAGATGGCGTTCACAATAGTTCCATAATAATGTAATAGTCCAAATAATGAACACTATTTCCACTGAACAGTCCAAACAAATGTTTTTCTCTCGAATAATATCCAAGAACAATATAATATACGTCTGCAGACTTACAACAGGAACACAAGAAATGAAGATGATTCCAAGATAAGAATGAATCTGATTGGTCAGTTCTCTCCTTATATATAC
>JAECUM010013852.1:0-61602 GCA_016617855.1 Megalonaias nervosa
ATATGCAGCCTAGGTATGGCATATATTTACTATAGATAGCCTAGATATGGTAAACACTATGTACAGTAAAGACATGGTAGACACCTAATATGGACAGTCTAAACATAGTAGATACCTAACATCATCATCCTAGACATGGTAGACACTTACTAATAACAGTCTAGAAATGCTAGACACCTTATATGAACAACCTAGACATGGAGAGCTTATATATGGTAGGGACTTACTATGGGCAGCCTAGACTTGGTAGACACTTACTATAGACAGGTTAGACATAGTAGACACATACTATGGACAACCCAGACATAGCAGATGCTTACTTATAATGTACAGCCTAGATGGTCCAGTAAATTCTTCAAAAGCATTCACTAAGGAAAATCTGTACATGTATATTCATATATTTGTTATCATAAGACCTCACTATAGAATATATGTTCTTGTGTACTTATATATTTGTTATCATAAGACCTCACTATGGAATATATGTTCTTGTATATTCATATATTTGTTATCATAAGACCTCACTATAGAATATATGTTCTTGTATACTTATATATTTGTTATCATAAGACCTCACTATGGAATATATGTTCTTGTATACTTATATATTTGTTATCATAAGACCTCACTATGGAATATATGTTCTTGTGTACTTATATATTTGTTATCATAAGACCTCACTATGGAATATACGTTCTTGTATACTTATATATTTGTTATCATAAGACCTCACTATGGAATATATGTTCTTGTATACTTATATATTTGTTATCATAAGACCTCACTATGGAATATATGTTCTTGTATACTTATATATTTGTTATCATAAGACCTCACTATGGAATATATGTTCTTGTATACTTATATATTTGTTATCATAAGACCTCACTTAAGCTGAGCTTGCTACGTACAAAAATTCAACCATCTTGGAATATGGATATTCATTTATATGCTGTAAAATGTTTGTGAACAAGTAGACTGAAATAGTCGTAATAATGCTATCATGTATTGGTTGAAGGCCTGAATTATTTATAAGAGTCATATATTTGGTACAAGGCCTGTATCATTTATAAGAACACTATCATGTATTGGTCGAAGGCCTGGATTAGTTATAAAAATAATGTCATATATTGGTACAAGGCCTGTATCATTCATAAGAACACTATCATGTACTGATAGAAGGCCTAAATTATTGATATGAAGGCTATCATATATTGGTACAAGGCTTGAAATATTGATATGATTGCACTCTGTATTGGTAGAAGGCCTGGATTATTCATAATAACATTATCATATATTGATACAATGCTTAAATTATTCATAAGAAGACTATCATATATTGGGAAAAGGCCTGAATTATTCATGAGAAGCATATCATGTACTGGTGCAAGGCCTGAATCATCTATGAGAAGACTATAATGTATTCATACAAGGTCTGAATTATTCATAAGAAGGCTATCATATACTGGGACAAGGCCTGAATTATTCATGAGAAGCATATCGTGTATTGGTACAAGGTCTGAATTATTTAGAAGAAGGCTATAATATATATGCAGTTTATAACATAGTTTGGGTATAGAAGTTGGTCCCTTACATGTGAGGACACAAAAATTCAGATCACTTTGATCAAATGCTGTTGGAGTCCTTAATTCTCATGAATTAATGTACTGACATGGGCTTATTTTGAGCAACAAAAATAACAGGCAGTTCATATGCACTTATCTTCTTCATACTCTTTCATTTTCACATATGTGCATATTATCAGTATTTGACAGTCGTTATAAAAGAAGTGTACTTACCTGATGTGTTGATGATAAAGATAAACTCCCCACACTCAAATTCAGTTGATGCAGGTAGATCAGGGAAGTATTTTATCATGCGAATGTCCTGCTGAAGAAAACCATCTGAAACAGGATACAAAATTTATATTATTACAACATTCCCTCACTGTAAGGTTATTCATTATAAGATGGTTCCTGTTATAACATGGATCCTGTTATAAGGCAATTCATTATAACATGATTCATGTTACAAGACCCTTCATTATAACTTGTATCCTGTTAAAAGGCCCTTCATTATAACATGGATCCTGTTATAAGACCCTTCATTATAACATGGTTCTTTTCATAAGGCCTTTCATTATAACATGGTTCCAGTTATAAAGCCCTTCATTATAACATGGTACCTGTTCTAAGGCCCTTGATTAAAACATAGTTCTTCACTATAAGATAGGATGCAATATGGCTTTTATGGATAGTATTATATTTGATGAGTACTCATTCATGTACTTCATTATAACGCAGTCTTACCATAAGGCAGTATTCTTTGCATGGCTCGCATAGACAGCATTATAATGAGGGAGTACTGCATATACATGAGGACAATTTAAGTTGTTGAAGTTTTTAAAAACTTTTTTAATAATAATTGCATCAAATAATGAATGAGAATAATTCCCCAGTGAAATATCAGTCCATGTTCCATAGTTAACAACTTGAAATATTGGAAGAGTTTATTTGCACTTGTCATCTGCTGTCAAATTGTTTTGTTTAATGCCATATACAGTACATGCAATTTAACATTGCAGTCATTATAACATTGTAGTTCTTTCATGTTTATTACTAGGGAATTTACAGTTGCAGTATATTCTCTTCATACAATGATCCTCAAAATTATTTTGCAACTATATAGAGAAATGATAGGAAATGTTTCACACACATTGTATGAAATAGAGAAGTGACAGAAAATGTTTCACTCACGTTGTATGAAATAGATAAGTGACAGAAAATGTTTCACACACAATGTATAAAATAGAGAAGTGACAGGAAATGTTTCACACACATTGTATGAAATAGAGAAGTGACAGAAAATGTTTCACACACAATGTATGAAACAGAGAAGTGATAGGAAATGTTTCACACACAATGTATATAATGGAATGTATATTAGCATTAGGAATCTGTTCAATAAATTCACTTTTGGTCTAAGATTAAGGAAGTTATTAATAAACTAAAAATAGAGAGTAAATGATTTTATGTACTCTTGACTTATTACGTATAATTAACATGTACAGTACACGCTAATGTGCTATCTATGGGTGTCATAGAGTATACCACCTTGTATTGATACTTCTTTATAATGAACTACAATTTTTAAATGACTGAATGTTTCTTTTTCTTCATTAAAATCAAAGCAAATTTATTTTTGCAACAAATGGATGACTGTTTTCTTCTTCCCAAAAAATCAAGAATCGAAGCTCCCACACACCATCCAAAGATTAAATTGTCTCTGTCATACTGTGACTTTCAACCAAACAGCACAGTACTTACTCATTTGGCACTATTTTCTGAAAGTGCACTTATGAAATTGTTAAACATAAAAAACTATAAGAATGTTATTAACTCATTTTTGTGTAACGTACCTGTAAAGTTCAGGAAGTGATAATTTTCATGTGGGGTGAAGAATTGTATTTGTAATGCCCATAGGTCTTAAGGCCTTACCATTTACTCTCATACTCAAATCAGCCTCATCAGTCCTTAAAGCCTAGCAGTGTACTCTCATCCTCAAATCAACCACATATAAGGCCTGATCATGTACTGTCATACTCAAATCAACCACATCTAAGGCCTGGTCATTTACTTTCATACTCAAACCAACCACATCAGTCCTAAGGCTGGCCATGTACTCTCATACTCAAACCAACCACATCAGTATTAAGGCCTGGCCATGCACTCTCATACTCAAATGATCACCATCAGTTTAAGGCCTAGCAATGAACTCTCATACTCAAACCAACCACATCAGTTTAAGGCCTAGCCATGCACTCTCATACTCCAACCAACCACATCAGTCCTAAGGCCTGGCCATCCACTCTCATACTCAAACCAACCACATCAGTCCTAAGTTCTAGCCATGCACTCTCATACTCAAATCAACCACATCAGTCCAAAGGCCTAGCAATGTACTCTTATACTCGAATCAACCACTTTGTTGCAGATGCTGGAAAATATTTTATATTGACCTAGAATCAACAAGTTGAAATAAACTAGTCAAAACATAATAAATGTAAAGGTTTAATTCCTGTAGAAATAGTCATGTAAAGTTTTGCAAACACAATTGTTTTTCTGTTTTATTTGTTTGTCTTGTCTGTGTTTTGTATTTGCCTGTGAAAAAGACTCATTAAGAGTCGAAAGCTCTCAGGCTAGTTAGATACTAGTTTTGCACTGTTTGTTGTCAGTTTATTGCATATATATATATATATATATATATATATATATATATATATATATATATATATATATATATATCACAGTCCTTTGGACAGAAACATATATAATATAGTCCTTTGGGTAGGAACATATATGACAGCCGTTTTCTCAAATACAAAGGATAATATTTATAACTGGGAAAAGAAAACTAAATGGAAAAATTATGATGTACAAAATCATGCTTAAATACATTGGAAATTGACTGGAAAGGACATTCAAAGGACCACAGAATTTTATCCTTTGTGAACTGGTGGCTTTATATATAGAGATTAAACTAATAAATGAAATAAAGAAAATAGCCATCAAAAGAATGGCTCATCTGCCCAACACCAACTCACTAGAGGCATAACAAATGTAAAATTGACATAATTTTGAAGTTTTATCTCAAGAGACCTTGACCTTTGCTCTTTTGATTTTGGACTTGGCAAGAAATTACTCTTCCTCAACTGTAATACAACCATGAAGTTGATGAAAATTGGGGGTGGAAAACTTGATGAAAGTAAACTTATCACATGGAACCAAAACTTACTATTTTAGCAGTTGTTTTCTTGACCTTTGACCTATGGGCCCAAGAGTCAATGGGAAGGTGCCTCTGACTAGTGTAGATTACCTTTAAAATTTGATGATTGGACACAGGGAATTTACCTTGTGAGACAAACCCCCTAAACAGTACAAAGTGGACCATGAAATTCTATCTCCTGGAATCTGAATCAAAGGGAGATGCACCTGCCCATGTGTAGTCTACTTATGAAGTCTGATGAAAATTGAGTCAAGGAAAAATAACTTGTCAAGCTAAAAAGAAAATCACACATATCAAGGAGATAAAAAGGGCTCATAATGTTCATTATGAGCAGTGTTTTCTATATAGAGGTGACCGTTAAGACAGGTTTCACTGTGCTATATTATGTTATTAAAAGTTTAGTTTCATATTTGCCATGTTAAAGGTTCAAGGTCAATAATACTGACCTTGTTTATAGGTACAAGGTCAGTCACATTGACCAAAGTCTGGATGTATTGCCTGCAGGTAGAAACATGGGCCTATACAACCAGAGGTATGCTAATATGACTGACCAAGAGATTATATGTATATAAAAGTCAATGTGAAATTGACTCTTTCATTGCCTTTTTATTGATCAGCTGTCACCATCTTATACTGTGCCAAATGTTTCAACTCTGCATGTTGTGTTGATATCATCATATACTGTGTCAGTACCATCAACTTTGTATACTGTGTTGATATCATTCTGCTCTGTGTCAATACTATCAACTCTGTATGCTGTGATGATATCATCCTATACTGTGTAAATACTATCAACTCTGTATACTGTGTTGTTATCATCCTATAATGTGCTAATATTAACATCTGTGTATGCTGTGTTGATATCATCCTATACTGTGCAAATACCATCAACTCTGTATACTGTGTTGTTATCATCCTAAAATGTGTTAATATTAACAGCTGTGTATACTGTGTTGATATCATCCTATACTGTGTCAATGCTATCAACTCTGGATACTGTGTTGATATCATCCTATCCTGTGTCAATGCTATCAACTCTGTATACTGTGTTGATATCATCCTATACTGTGTCAATAATATCAACTCTGGATACTGTGTTGATATCATCCGATACTGTGTCAATACTATCAACTCTGTATACTGTGTTGATATCATCCTATACTGTGTCAATACTATCAACTCTGCATACTGGCCTGATATCATCCTATATTCTGTCAATACTATCAACTCTGCATACTGTGTTGATATCATTCTATGCTGTGTCAATACCATCAACTCTGTATACTGTTTCAACTCCATTATTAGCCTTATACTGTGTCAATACTATCAACTCTGCATACTTTGTTAATATCATCATCCTATATTGTATCAAAACTTTGAACTCTTTACACTGTGTTGATATTATGATCTTTATTTCATGTAACTTTAAAATTATTATTTTCATTAACCATTTAGAAAATAAAATGTAGAAAAGTCATAGTTATAGAGTAAGTGTTTGTGTGTTTAGTAATGTGGACATCCACATTTCTATGAATAGTAACTTTCCTTGTCCAAGTTGGTATAAATGCATCTACAAATGACAAGGGTAATAACACAAAATAAAACACATTAATTTAATGAAGTGTGTATTTCTCATCCATACGAAATGTTACAAAAGCCAATTCTTTTACATTGTATCTACCCTGTAATTGATGCAGCCATTAGTGCAAAGGCTTGCAGCAAAAACAAAACCTTAAAAAATCTGGTGATGGATCTATGGTACCCTGTATGTTTGGCAGCAATTCAAGCAAAGGCCTGTAGTAATTATGAATTTTCAATAAATCTGGCATGGTTCTTTCCCTTGCCTCTTCATATATGCTGCAGATCGCTCCGGTGGCCTAAGTGGTTAGAGCGTCCGTCTCAGATGTGGGAGGTTATGGGTTCGAACCCCTGAGGAGTCATACCAAAGACTTATAAAAATGGTACCAGCAGCTGCCTCACTTGGTGCTCAGCATCAAGAGGTTAGTGTTAGGACTGGTTGGCCTGGTGTCAGGATAATGTGGCTGGGTGGGACATAATGCTACATGTCTGTGGCATGATGCTCCAGTACTAGATATCACATAAACGTCCACCATGCAGACATTATAGCGATATGACTGAAAAATTATTAAAGGTTCATTATAAATCCAAATCACACACACACATGCTGCAAATTTAGAGTCCAGAGATCTACATTGTTTATAGAGATAGTTGTGGTTAACTTAAAATCTTATAAAATGCTATAAAAATGCAACCAAATTGTTACACCCCCCCAAAAAACAAACAAATGACTTGTGTTTTAAGTTTCAGATACTGTTGTTAGACAAAATATAATTAGATTGTGGAGTTATTTATTTTTTAAGTATAATATTTCATGACTTTGCAAAAATTATATTTTCACTGCTATACCTTGACAATAAATCATATTTCTTCACAGATTGGTTAGTTGTACATGCTTTTGTTATTTTGCAACCAAGAATCTGCAAAAATGCATCTCTACAGGAATTAAAGTCAATTCAATGTATTTAAAAGCAATGACTATTTCATATGAAATAGATGTTTGGTACTCTGGTTTTAATTCACTGTTGATACTGGGGCTTTAATTTAAAGCCAATACGACAGATTTAATACAGTTGATACACAGACTTAAATTTACAGTTGATACCCTGGTATTAATTCACAGTTGATACTCTGCCTTAAATTTACAATTGGTACTCTTACAAATTTACAGTTGATACTCTGACTTTAATTCACAGTTGATACTCTGGCTTTAATTGACAGTCAATAATAGGGGTATAATTTATGACCTGCTAGGACCTGAATAATATTGACTGGATTTTTTGTTTGAAAACTGAACATGTTTTTTTCCTTCTAAATTAACCTTTATAAACTCCACAGTTCAAAATAATTTATGTAATAGCATCAAAATCACCATCTTTCACCATTTTTAAAATTCCAAAACACATCAGGCTCCTCAGTAATGAGTGGCTTCATTCTGTCCAAAATGCTAACATTCTGTCCAAAATGCTTTGATTTTGTCCTAAATGCAGGCACTATGTTCTATTGAATGTGTTGACATGTAATATATTGAGGCTTTTGATACAATGTTCATATTAAGGCTCATTGCATATCATCTATTTATTACATTTTATTCTATGGTTGATAATTACAAGTTATCCATCTTGTGTGATATCAAGCACATGCCATGGCATAAAGCTGTCCTCAAAATGATTAAAAACTGGAGAATGTGATAGACTCACCGATCATTACTTAGATGTTAGCCATTGTGGAGATACACAATCCTTGGCTCAACCGTTGAAATAATTTTGTCCTCAAGATGGTTACAAATTGGAAAATGTGATAAGAACACAAATCTTTGCTGACGTATTGGACAATTGCATCTTTGACGTGGGTAAAAACTGAAGAAGGTGATAACTTCAAAATCTTGCAAGACTACACGGTACTTTTGTATTAATGTAAATAGTGATTGGAAGCAGGTCAACTAATGTAATGGTGCTATTACTGTGTTCCAATAATAAAGTTTGTTAATCATTGTTTCAGCCAAGGCATGAGAGGACAAGAGTTTGATAGAGTTGGCAGAGATTGAAATGTCAGATGAAGATGATGAGGAGGATGAGGATGAAGAGGAGTATAGTGAAGAGACAGATGGTGACTGTAGCTAGTGATAAATTCAGGTTTCATGTACATATTGTAAATAAAATCTTGATCACTTTCAACTGCATTCATGTTTGTGCTTCGTCATAATAGCAGAAACTGCATTTGTCTGGCCTGCATTAGGACAATTGTCTGGCCTGCATTAGGACAGTTGTCTGATCTGCATTGAGACAATTGTCTGGCCTGCATTAGGACAGTAGCCTGCATTAGGACAGTAGTCTGGCCTGCATTAGGACATTTGTCTGGCCTGCATTAGGACAGTTGTCTGGCCTGCATTTGGGCTTTTGACTGGCCTGCATTAAGGCTTTAGTCTGGCCAGCATTAAGGCTTTAATTTGGCCTGCATTAGGCTTTGGACTGGCCTGCAGTGGGGGTCTTGTCTAGGCCTGCATTTGGGCTTTGGACTGGCCCATATCAGAGCTTCTCACTAGCCTGAATTATGGTTTTTGACTGGCCTGCATTAAAGCTTTTGTTTGGTCTGCATTAGGGTTTTAGACTGGCCTGCATTAGGGTTTTTGTTGGACCTGCATTAGAGCATTTATCAGGCCTGCATTAGGGCTTTGACTGTCCTGCATTAGCGCATTTGACTGTCCTGCATTGTGGTTTTTGAATTAAATATGCAAACCTGTATAAGGCTGAGTGTGTGTGTGTATTTTTGGATTTTTAAGGTAGCTTTTAACAATTTTTCAGTCATATCACTATGGTGTCTGCAGTGTGGCAGTTTATAGTGATGTCTAGCACTGGGGCATCATGCTGAAGACATGTACCATGATGTCCCACCCAGTCACATTATCCTGACACCAGGCCTAACACTAACCTCTTAATGCTGAGCACCTAGCGAGGCAGCTGTTAGTACCATTTTTATAAGTCTTTGGTATGACTTGGCTGAGGTTCGAACCCGCAACCTCCCGCATCCGAAGCGATCGCTCTAACCTCTAGGCCATCAGAGCGGTCATAATATTCTGAGACTTGGGTCATTAGACAATTGGCCTCTAAGGATAGTTATTTGCTTGTTAAATTTTATTTCTTTGTTTGGTTTACGCTTTCTCATAAAATGATTAAGACAGGTGATTGCTTAACACAAGTAACAATGTAATTCAGTTTGAGCTGTTTACTCGTGGTTCTGCTGAAAATGAAATAACTGCATCTGAGTGACTTTTAATTTTTAAATGGCAAGGCATTTTTATTACTTTTGTGTACTTGAATAATATGATTTGGTGTTGGACTTTAGGTAAATAATACGATTTTGTTTTGAACTTTGCTGTAGTAAATTATATAATTTTGTGTTGGACTTTCATGTAGATAAATTATATTATTTTGTGTTGGACTTTTGGGATAGAGTTGTCAATAGGCATGCATGATAGTGTTTGCCACAAAAATAATATTTTGAAAAGTCCTTGTCTCTTGTCTATCAATCTGATATATATATCTCCACCTGCTGGGCCATCTATTATTCATATATCCACCTATCTGTCCATCTGTTATACATATATCCACCTATCTATCTTTTATACTTATCACGTCTAGTTCATCTGTTAAACATGTATCCACCTGTCTGTCTAACTGTTGTACATGTCTCCTTCTGTATATCAATCTGTTATACAGGTAGCTACATGTCTGTCCATCTGTTTTACATATCTCCACCTGTCTCTCCATCTTTTATATATATCTCCATCTGTCTCTCCATCTGGTATATATGTATTCTGCCATCTCTCCATCTGTTATACATGTATCCTCCTGTCGCTCCATTTGTTATTTATGTATCATCCTGTCTCTCCATCTGTTATATATGTATTCTGTCTGTCCATCTGTTATATATATATCATTCTGTCTCCATCTGTTATACATGTATCAAGTCTCTCCATCTGTTATACATGTATTCTGTCTGTTCATCTGTTATACATATATCCTCCTGTCCCCATCTGTTATACATGTATCAAGTCTCTCCATCTGTTATACATGTATTCTGTCTGTTCATCTGTTATACATATATCCTCCTGTCCCCATCTGTTATACATGTATCAAGTCTCTCCATCTGTTATACATGTATTCTGTCTGTTCATCTGTTATACATATATCCTCCTGTCCCCATCTGTTATACATGTCTCCATTCACATGTTCATCAGTATGCAGTCAACAAAACTTACAGCTTCATTATTTTAGTGTTATACTATTAGTCATAAGTAACATAAGTAAAAACTAAATACATTGGCTTTCATTTCTATTTAGCCCACCATTCAATAGGGAAGGGGTGAGTTTATGGTATGGTCTTGTGTCACATTATCGAGCTGTCCATCAACAATTCCTTTTTGCCTCTCAGTATCACTCATTTCTGTTTGATTTTGATCAAACATGGAATATATGCTATATAATCAAGATCTTGGACGAGTTAAACAATGAATGAGACCCACCCATACTAAAGAGGTATTCTTGAATCTGGTCGGCTGAACTTGTTTCCACTCTGGAGGCCATATTTTGTTTATCAGACTTGGAATATGGTATTATATGATCTCATTGAACCTGATAATGGGTGAGATTCATACATATGTAAATGAGATGATCTTGCATTTGATTGGCTGTGCTTGTTACCACTCTAGATACAACTGTAAGTAAACTTGGTAACTAGACCAAAGGATGAGGATGTCCAATGAGTTGTGTTATGAGGTACAAACTTGCTAACTAGAATTCAGCATCAAGATGTCCAGTGAGTTGTATTATGTAGTACAATTAATTTTTGCACTCACCATTGTCCCCCCCCCATCTGAGTAACATGTATTCCCTCATTTCTTTATTGTGTTCCCTCACTTCGTTATTTAGCACTACACCAATACCCTTTTTACTGAGAGAAATAAGTGAGTGTAATGATGCTGAGTCTATGAAGTCTTACCTGGACATTGCTTGGTATTATTCCATAAGAGGTAATTAAAAAGCCAAGTAATTAAATCAACCTACATTGAGAGGTTACATTTTGCTGGTAGATGGGGTGGTCTCGAAGTAAAGGTTTCTCTGTACATGTATGTATGGTCCAGTTTAAACAGGTTCACTCTTTTGTCACAGAAAGTGTCTGCATTTTTAAATTTTCACATTAGTGGCTAAGTGATGTTTGTCCATCCCTCTACCAGTCTGACCTTCCATCTGTGTAGTTATATAATGTGAACTCCATCTATGCCATGTGTGAGGGATGATCACATTTGATACATTGTTTTAGGTGGAGGTGCAGATGAAAGCAACATTTTATTTATCCTGGATGCAGCCTCATGCACAGTAGGGGGTTGGGGTTACAGATCATATTTTCATCGATCATATGGACTCTTTTTTTTCTCACTAAACTCAATCTACATGTAACCTTGATTTAGGGAGGGTAATTATTTTTGGTATGATGAATAGATGATAGTGATTTACTCAGATTCTGAATGCAGCACAAGGAGTTGGGGATGGTGTCAAAAATAAAATAGTGTGGATGTTTGTGGTGGCAATCATCACTCGGATCTTTTTTCCATAAGGATAATGAGAGAACAATAACTGTGCATTGTTTGTAAATTTTAATTGCAATAAAATACATATAATAAATAATAAAGCTATTATCTGACATGCAAAATCAGTCTTTGTGCTGTGCTAACATCATACTGTTGTATAATACATGCATATAAAACACACAACAAAAATGGTTGTGGATCAAACGATGAAAAGAAATAGTCCATACAGTTTTGTATGTAATCAAACCTTGTCCATTTTTCACATTAATTTTTTGACAAATTTGGCATTTATAAAAGTCTGGTTGTCCTTATAACAGGTTTTTAAAATTTCATGTAGAAAAACATTAGAAGATGGATAAATATTATGATTATATACAGATGGTGAAATACATGAAGTGTCTTTAAGTAAGATGATTGGGTAAGGACAAGCAACATTTTGTAAACAGCAAGTCAAGTCGATTTTAATCTTGAGTCTAGAAGAACTTGCATAGCAATTGAAAAACATGTTTTTCACACCTGCATGATAAAACATTCAGAGTAAAAATATACAGTTCATGTCAACTGCAAATGTGTGATATGTAATCTCTCTATATATAGTCATGGATTCCATAGCCATCTTTATTGTCTCATCTGTACATAGTGAGGTATATAACCCTGGCTTCAATAACCATCTTTATCATCTCACCTGTACATGGCAAGGTATACAACCCTGGCATGAATAACAACCTTTATCATCTCAAAGTAGACACAGTCAGTGGAAATTACTGTGATGACAGCTCAAACCCAATGCTCAGTTCATTCACAAAGCACACACATTTAGTGGAAATTACTGTGATGATAGCTCCAACGTTGTGCTTAGTTCATATACAAAGCACACACAATCAGTGGAAATTAGTACATGATGATAGTTCCATCCTAGTGCTTAGAACAGTAAATGAAGCAGTATCATTAGGACAAATGTGTCACTAGAAATAATTCTTATGAAACTCATTCATAGTCCAAATATATGTTTCATAGTCCAAATGTGTGTTTATGATCCAAATGTGTGTGTATAGTCCAAGTGTGTGTTTAAAGTCCAAATATGTGTTTATAGTCCAAATGTGTGTGTATAGTCCAAATGTGTGTTTATAGTCCAAATGTGTGTTTATGATCCAAATGTGTGCTAATAGGCCAAATGTATAGAGTCCAAATATGTTTTTATAGTCCCAATATGTGTTTATAGTCCAAATATGTGCTTTTGGTCCAAAATATGTGTTTATTGACCAAATGTGTTATGGTCTAAAGGTGTGTTCATAGTCCAAATTTGTGTTTACAGTCCAAATACATGCTTACAGTCCAAATATGTGTCAAAATCAATTTAAGTAAACCTGGTGCAGCATGAAAACATTAGGAGAAGTTCAGATTTATCATTTGTAAAAAGGTACTATATCCTTATCATTAATTCATACCATCTATACTCATGTACAAGTCCAACTGCAAACAACACAAACCCTGATCTGCCATTGCATAATGTGTTGGCAGATCAGGGTCTATATTTTGTTTGTTCTAGTGCCTAGATCTGGATCTGCTTCCATATTAACCAATGGCAGATGTGGGTGTATGCAGTTTGCTGTTGGTCTTGACCTGTAAGCAAATATATAGTGTATAAGGTGAAATTTGAAGTTTCAACACAAATCATTGTTCTCCATCCACATTAAATCAGTTGTCCTGATAGACAATTATTTGCAGATTTTCTCCAGTACTCCATTAATGATCTGCATTGTCCTTCATCATACAGTACTCCCTCATTATAACACTGTCCATGGAGCCAGAGTATACCACATTATAGTGAGGCACCTTATAATGAAATACATTGTGCATATACAGTATTCCCTGATAATGCTGTCATTGGAGCCATAGAGTATACCAATTTATAGTGAGGTGCCTTATAATGAAGTACATCTTGCATATAATTTTAATATCACTCAATGAAATGACCACACAAGCCTTGTATATCACTTTATAGTGAGTGCCTTATAATAAGTACATCTTGCAAATAATTTTACTATTGTTTCATTAAATGGGATCCATTTCAATGCATGCTTTGTACAAGGACCTGTGATGAAAGACATTATAGTGAGGGAATGCTGTACAAAAGTTCAGACAAGTTGCTGTTTTACACATTTTGAATTCCCCATTTCTAAAATGGAAGATTGGACTCCTTCACAACTGTATCAACTTGTGTTCTGCATCTAATGCCTGAATGGCATGAGAGACAAATTTTTCTGCTTGCTTCTGCACAACTCTCTGCTTTTGCAGCCAACTTGCTCCAAGCTTCCCAAGTGGGTTCCATATCTCTTGGGTGTGTTCATGACAGAGACGAAGCCAAGCTATTATGACAACAGTACCTGTGATCTTGTTATCCTGTAAAATATGTAAACAAATGTTATCTCATAGAAAGAAAAACCTTACATAGCAGTGCACACATGCCAACACAAATACACAGCAGTGCACACATGCCAACACAAATACACAGCAGTGAACACATTCCAACACAAATACATAGCAATGCAACATGCCAACACAAATACACAGCAGTGAACACATGCCAACACAAACACACAGCAGTGCACACATACCAACACAAACACATCACAGAGCATACATTCCAACACAAACACATAGCAGTGCACACATGCCAACAACAATACATAGTGCACACATGCCACCACAAACACATAGCAGAGCACACAGGCCAACACAAACACATAGCAGTGCATGCATGCCAACACAAATACATAGTCCACATATGTCAACACAAATACATAGTGCACACATGCCACCACAAACGCATAGCAGAGCATACAGGCCAACACAAATACATAGTGGTGCATGCATGCCAACACAAACACATACCAGTGCAAACACATAGCAGTGCATGCATGCCAACACAAATACATAGTCCACACATGCCAATACAAATACATAGCAGTGCATGCATGCTAGCATAAAAACATAGCAATCCAGACATGCCAACACAAACACATAACAATGCATGCATTCTATCATAGTTTAGGAAGAAATGCTGAATCTCTCTCTCTCTCTCTCTCTCTGTGCTTATGCACAATCCTGTGCAAGATCAGCTTGATTTGCATTCTTTATTACTCTGGGAAAACAAATTCTAGTATTTTGTGTCATTTAGTGATGTAATAATATTCGTTCAAAACAACAATGAATGGTTGTAAGATTCAAATCGGCGATTACACCAACACATTGTAGTCAAACAAATGGGGTTGGTTTGTCTAACAATGTATTTTATCTGATGATTGCATTTACAAGGCAATAGATGCATTGCTGCAGACAGGGTAGGACAACTGGGACAAAATTCTGGGGACACACAACAGTCAGGGGTCCACTGCCATTGCAATTTGTAATTTACAGGGGCCTACTGGATAATTTTTCCTAGGGCACACAAATACTGTCCACTGCCCTGCTGAGAAGCTAACCTGTAGTCCCAGTCTGGATTTTATCTCTGATATGGGAAGGTTAAAAGTTGCTGTAGCTATGTCCTCTGTCAGGTTCCAGTAGCCATCATCATGCTGCAGTTGCAAAATCTTGTCTAGTTCTGCATCACCTGAATGTGTACATAGACATTAAAATAGTCATCAATATGTATGTATGTATGTATGTATGTATGTATGTATGTATGTAGGCACATGTATGTATGTATGTATGTATGTATGCATGCATGTGTGCATGTATGTATGCATGTATGTATGTATGCATGTATGTATGTATGCATGCATGTATGTATGTATGTATGTATGTATGTATGTATGTATGTATGTATGTATGCACATGTATGTATGTATGTATGTATGTATGTATGTATGTATGCATGTGTGCATGCATGCATGTATGTATGTATGTATCTATGCATGTGTAAGTATGTATGTATGTGTTTCCAGGGAAAATGTAGGATTGTTTATATGGTGTTTGATGCTGCAAGTAAACATGGTTGGTTTTGACTAAAATATATATATTTATTACATTTTAAGAGAACAGAGTACTATCTTGACTGGAAAGTGTGGAGTGGAGTGACAAAGTCTCACATAAATATGTCAAATTTCTACCCCCATTCCAGTATGTCAAATTCCATGTTTTCCATATGTCATATGACAGAGTCATATTTGTAAACTTAGCCAATAAAAATCATGGGTTAATAATTAACTCTGATCCAATAAAATGTGTAAGCAGGGTGGGTATTTATTAGAATGTGTAGGCAGGTAGGTATCCATTGGAGTGTGTAGGCAGGTGGGTATCCATTAGAGTGTGTAAGCAGGTGAGTATCCATTAGAGTGTGTAAGCAGGTGGGTATCCATTAGAGTGTGTAAGCAGGTGAGTATCCATTAGAGTGTGTAAGCAGGTGAGTATCCATTAGAGTGTGTAAGCAGGTGGGTATCCATTAGAGTGTAAGCAGGTGAGTATCCATTAGATAATATTTATGTTCTTGATAAAAGAATTCAATTGTGTATAGCACATTTGTTCCAATTAGCTTCAGGAAGAATCCTGTTGATTTTGGGGCTTATGGCACAGCAACACAAATAGGTTATGCAGTGCCAAATTTAATTGTAATAAAGCTCATGTCGTCTTGCCCAAGGACACCAAGGCAGCCATCATGGGCTTTGAACCTGAACCATTTTGATCGTGAGTCAGTGTGCTACAGAGCCACCATGACTCTTTCTCCCATTGGTTGCCCCAAGTTTATAGGGTAAAAGTTGTCCTTGGAGAGCTGAAAAAATTACATTAAAACAACTAATGTTATCATAGTAGTGTATTGTGCTGTTTGTGGTTCTCTTGTTCAGCCTCTCGGCATTTACTCTAATTTAATATCCATTTTGGGTTTTTAACTTAAAATAATTAAGAAAATAAAGTTAAATTTTCAAACTGCTTGGTTCAACAAACCTGTTTTTAATTGCCTAATCTTCTGAGAGACATCTGAAAACTCATTGCCATCAATACTCCCATTGTTGGAGCTTCCTAAGTCACCGTTCTGGATATTCCTTTCTTCTTCCTCCACATTAATAATCCGTCTTTGTCGAGTCAGCAAATTTTTTGTAGCATGTGAGGTGTCTTTCTTAGATGACACATCATGATTAGATGAGAACTCCATCTGTATGGCTTCAATTTCGGAGTTATCTGGATTGACATCACATGACGATGATTCTGAATGTTTGGATTTAGGTTTAAAAAAATTGGCTAATTTAGAAAAATTCAATCCCTTGGAAGATTTGAGGGACTTTGGTAATTCAGGATTGCTGTCAGTTTTATGCTGAAATAGAGATATCAAGTGTTATATAGATTTTAATGATTGCTTACAAGAGTCAGGTCAAACATACACATTGTGACCATCAAGGTGGCAAACTGGTCTTTATGAGCAGATGGTTGTAATATGAAGTTAGCTTATCAGTCCTACTGATTTATGCATAAATGGAACCTTTGGAGTTGGTTTTATTTGGTGTATTATGGCATAAGAAAACAAGCTGGTTTTGTTCAGTGTTTTATAGCATAACAACACATCCTGGTTAAGGTGATAGGAATAAAGTGCCTTGCCCATGGTCACACTATGGAATCTTTTCTGGGCTGATCCGATGGCAGGATTCAAACCTGCACCCTTTCAGTCACATGTCTAGCATCCTAACCACTTGAGGAAATTTTACTATTCTACAGGTGGATGCTACAGCTTGTTTGAATAAATGACTGTAAGATAAAATCTGTTCAAAAAGATGTGTAATTTATATTTGTATCATACCTTGTACAAGGATTTAAATGCAGAGTTAAGAACTTTGCTATTAATACCAATGTCCCGAGATTAGTGAAGTCAAATCAATGGTCTCTTGATTTATCATTTTTTCAAGGTGGGATCCGTGAACAATATATTTTAACAGGTAAGGATTTAAAACATTTTAAGTATGGCATCTAAATCCATTTGGACTTGAGTTTTATTTGTATACACAGTACTGATGTTTGTATATACAGTCCTGGTATTTGTGTACACAGTACTGGTATTTGTATACAAAGTACTGGGATTTGTACAGAGAATGGTACTTATGTACACAGTACTGGTATTTGTGTACATAGTACTGGTATTTGTGTACATAGTACTGGTGTTTGTACACACAGTACTGGTATTTGTATACATACTACTGGTATTTGTGTATACAGTACTGCTTCCTGTATACACAGTACTGTTATTTGTATACATAATATCGTATTTGTATACACAGTACTGGTATTTTCATACACAGTACTGGTAGTTTTGTACACAATACTGGTTTTGTGTACACAATACTGGTATTTGTACACACAGTATTAGCATTTGTATACACAGTACTGGTATTTTGTATACACACTATGGTATTTGTATACACAGGACTGGTATTTGTGTACACAGTACTGGTATTTGTATACACAGTACTGGTATTTGCATACACAGTATAATATTTGTGTACACAGTACTGGTATTTGTGTACACAGTACTGGTAATTGTATACACAGTACTGGTATGTTTGTATACCTTACTGGTGTTGTGTACACAGTACTGGTATTCATGCATACAGTATTGGTATTTGTGTACACAGTGCTGTTATTTGTATACACAGTATGATATTTGTATGCTCAATACTGCTATTTGTCCACACTCTATTGGTATTTGTATGCACAGTACTGGTTATTGTGTACACAGTACTGGTATTTGTATACACAGTATGATATTTGTATACTCAATACTGCTATTTGTCCAAACACTATTGGTATTTGTATGCACAGTGCTGGTTATTGTGTACACAGTACTGGTATTTGTATACACAGTATGATATTTGTATACTCAATATTGCTATTTGTGCACACACTATTGGTATTTGTGTGCACAGTGCTGGTTATTGTATAAACATTACAATCTGTACACTTTTTAAGGGGGGTGGTTACTGATCATTGGTAGAAGAGTTCTTTTATAAAAATGAGAAAAAATAGGAAAGCAGCTTACACTATGCAGTAATCATGATTTAATGATTGAGTCTTAAAATGATTAACATTTTCATTTAAAGAACTTGTAGCTGTACACTTGAAAAATAATGTGTAATACTTCTGACATGATGTATTTCCTTTTTGGACATCCACAAGCTAATAAACTGGACTTTTGTCTCAACTGACCAAGGCCTGCCAGATTATGCCAGTGGAACTGCACGCAAAGATAATGCCATAAGATATAATGGTAGTAAAAGAAGGACTCGTGGTCCTGTTTTCAAAAAAAGTCTCAAATAGTCTAACAGCAGCATTTTAAATTGATTTTTTGTATTGGCACACCACTGAAAATTTTTGATTATCATGGTTTATATTTTAAAAACAAATTTGTAAAAGTTAAAATGTAAGATAATATCATTAAACCGAAAACTGCTAAAACTCAGCTTTTATAAATAAAAGAAATCACATCATACCAAATTCTTCTGCTTTGAATGTTGGAACATGTGATTGCTTAGTCCAAAGTTGATTGGTATTCTTGCAGCATCCTGTAAGGCAAACGTTTTGTTGACAATTATTATTGAGATCTCATACCTTGCATCCCCATGTACTATATTACACCTACAAATGTAGGTACAGTTTGTACAGACTGTATCTCTTTCTGTCTCTCTGTCTGTCAATCCTCTTTTCTTTCCAAACTACAAGAAATGGTAATCTGTAGTTTCAGCAGCTTGTAATCCCTACTGATTTCAATAACAAAAAGCATTAAGGATATAAAAAGGTACAAAACTTATTCATTTCATTCATCAATTTATAATTTCTAACATGATAGCTACCAAGCAGTCCCCAACATTGCAACTTTTGTTGCATTTCAAACCAAACTGAAGTTTTCTTTCCTACTGAGGAACCAGCTCACTGTCATTTTCAAAGAAAAGGTGGATGCAGTGACTACATAGAAGGTAGACACTTTGTGGTCTGCATCCAATATATGCATTTTCTTACTCTAATATTTCAGCAAAAAAAAGTTTTAAAAGTGGGGACAATATGACCTTGCATAACATTGTTATAGAAATTTACAAAATTATCTGGAGCTTATGGAACACTATCAACAGCATCATTTCTGTTGTATGAACAACACATACTTGCCTATGAAAAAATGGGTGAAATGCTAATGTTGAAGTTCTGTTAGGTTTGAAACATGAAGAAGGTGCCAATGTTGGGGAACGCTTAGTGGCAATCAATGTTGGGGAATGCTTAGTGGCAATCAAACAATACTGAGTGGCAGTAGCATACTGGTAATGAAAAGTTACTTTCTATGTCAGGTGTGACAGAAGGTGTAACAGACTTGGTGAGAACAGCATAATGGTAGGTTACAATTACTATGTGAGAAACTCACTGAGCCATAACAACATAATGATAGGTGAGAAACACATGGGGCAGGAACAACATAATCATAGGTTACAATTACCATGTGAGAAACACATTGGGCCAGAACAACCTAATGGTAGGTTACAATTACTATATGAAAAACACATTGGGCCAGAACAACATAATGGTAGGTGAGAAACACATTGGGCAGGAACAACAATGTGTTAGGTTACTTACTATGTGAGACAGTGTAACAGTCTGGCTGGAAATTAGTAGATTATTCAGAATTTTTCCCTCATGGTCAACAGGGGCAAGAACTGTGTACTTGCTTGTCAAATTAGCTGATGTGCTTAGAAACAGAATTCTTGATTTTGTTTCAGGATCCTCTGCAATAAAGAGATATGATGCATTATCATTCTATTTTTATTTGTATTTTTTTAGCAAAATTTCATCATATAAATAATACTTTTGAATATTCACTGCAAAAGTATCCTGGATAAATTCATATACAAATTTTGCATGATTAGAACATCTGAAGAAAATAATGGAACAATTATGTTGGAGTCACATGTCTGTCATGTGACGATGTGACGATGATAGGATGAACAATTATGTTGGAGATTTCATTCTCATTCAACTAGACCTCTCCTATGACTCCATGAAATTTTCACCGATTGAGAGTCTGGGAAAGGTCCATGCAAATGATGGTAATGTGCAAAGTGAGTCTTACAAAATCAAAGTTTGCTATTTTTACAGATATATCAGTGTTATTTGTACACATATATCAGTGTTATTTGTACAGTTATATTAGTATTCTCAATAAAAACTCTGATCACATCAATACAATATTTCATATTATTGTGTTTGAGACTGTCCACAAAATATAATTACAGGTAATACAGGTTTTCATATTTGCATGAAAAACTTGCAAATTTTATGACTGCGACACTGACTCACTTTGTATATGAATGAGGATGATTTG
Source organism: Megalonaias nervosa (assembly GCA_016617855.1). Lineage (NCBI taxonomy): Eukaryota > Metazoa > Mollusca > Bivalvia > Unionida > Unionidae > Megalonaias > Megalonaias nervosa. The sequence goes on from JAECUM010013852.1 coordinate 21,303, forward strand.
TATCACTACATTCTATTACTTGTAACCTTCTACATTTATTGTTCATATACAAATAGTGCTGATGTGCATTATTTGGAACAAAGGGTAGCAAGTAACTTGAAAACAACAGAGACAAATGTTTGCTAGATCATGAGGAATAACTTTGAGTGTAAGAGCAAGCAAAGACTTTGAGTGCAAGAGCAAAGAATTTTTAGTGCAAGTGCAAGCAAAGACTTTGAGTGCAAGAGAAAGACTGAGTGCAAGAGCAAAGACTTTGAGTGCAGGAGGAAAGACTTTGAGTACAAGAGCAGGAACTTTGAGTTCAGGAGAAAGGACAGAGATATCTGAGTTTTTCTCAAGTTTTCTAGCATTGTCTGAAGACAGCAAACTGTGTATTAGCATCGTTCTTATATGATGGTCCCCAGGTGGCTGAGTGGTCTAAGGTGCTCACCTTGACAGATCACTTACACTTTTCAACTCTGTCCATGCAAATTCAAGTCTTGGCTCAACCAGTGATGGTATGTGAGAAAGTTTGCAAATAACTTCCTGTGGATTGGTGGTTCTTTCCATCTTCTTCCCCATGAGAAATACTGGCCATTGTGTATTGCCTATCATGTGATGAAAAATGCCATGAAACCCCACCTAACTAAGCCTCTATTCTTTCATGACCAGTTGTAAATATGATGAAAAATATGGAGTAGAGCTTTAATTGGACAATGCATTCATAGATTATAATTTGCCAAACTTTTGTAAAACATGGAAATGGCTGCCTTATCATCAACTGAAGACTTGTAAACAGAACAAAAGTCCCTCGAAGGTAGTGATGCTCTAATGTGAACAGAAAAATACATCTGATCCTGTTATAAATATTTCTTGCATAATTTATAAATGATGCCTTGTATGTGTGCCTCTAGCCTTACATAGTAAGAGGATGTCATAGCTGGATGAAAATTTCTAACAGTTCATTGTGGACATTTTGCTGTGGTTTACAGTGTTTAAACAATTAGCATTTTTATGTTTTGTGAAGTATATTAAAATTTTATTTTTATTTTTCTTTATTGAATTTATTCATTTGTGTGATTATCAAACAGGATTTTTTCTTCAAAACTTAAACTTGTATATAATGGAACTGTCCTATATTGTTGCCAGCGAAGAATCAAATTTAATTGGCTCTTTAAATACGCAGTTTTTAACCAACCACAAAATCAATGAAAACTGTTATCTCTTGAAGAAAGAAAATTTGCATTAGGCGAATTCACACTTACAATTTCATTTCACAACACATAAATAATCAAAAGAAATGATCAAAAAAAGTAATAAAAGATTGATAAAAGTATGGGAGACAACTCTATCTTGCTATGGAATTTATACTAACCACTATATTTGTCCATTTCAAGCTCTCTGATGATTGTCTTTCCAGCCATACAATGTATAGTAGTTTCATCTTCTTCATCAGCCATTTCACAAAGAGAAAATTCCATCTTCTTCTCAATGTCCACATCTTCCATGCTTCCATGTAGGGTGACAGAACAGTCATAGGCAGTGGACTAGGGTAAGAAGGAAAATATCAACAATACTCATGTACAGATGGTTTTCAATTCCAGTAGTTAGGTTTATATTTTTTACTGCAAATGAGTGTCTGCCATCCATGCCATTACACAGACATATCAGTCAGCAATATTGATCTGTCATCCGTGCCATTACACAAACATATCATAGTCAGCAATATTGATCTGCCATTAATATTTTTTATCATACATCTGTCATCCATACCATTACAAAAATGTATCATGGGCAGCAAGATTGATCTGCCTTTACAAAAACATAATGTGCCAGCAGAACATGTTCTATGTTCTTTATTCTATTGATTACTTTTAACAAATTTTAACAGATTGGCTGGCACATTATGTGATGGCAGATCAGGATCTTTGCAGTCTGCAATTGGATTTTAATTATAACTGAGTATAGATGGTAAGTAGTTTGGCATAAATAGCATTCAACCAAACCCTGAAAACAGAAGTCTCTGGGATTTTTCTTCATGTTCAATACTTTAGTCCAAAGTCTGTAGCAAGAAGAAAGAAAAAATGGCATTCAACAGTAAAAAATATACAGTTGCATGCTGGGAAGGCATGACATGGATTACAAAACTAACTTGTCCATTCAGTCCTATGAGGAGAATATAGATGATCAGTCTCTCCCCTGCAAATATGGCAGCTGGTTTCTTGTTGGGTACAATAACTGGTTTGACTGCAGGGGGCAAGTCCCAGGTCAACTTCAAGTTCCTCAGGTCAAAGTGAAGAGCAGACCTCATCAATGATTTTATCTGTAATGTCAGAAGTAATGTTTCTTTGTAAATAATAATTTAATATTCAACACAAAGTGTAATAATCATTTCATATTCAACACAAGTTATAAATGAAGTGTAAAGAAAGGAAATTTCAGTGTTTCAAACTTTTTACATTTTTCCAATGCAAATTATTTGGTGCCTAAATTATGTTTTACTTTTGGCAGTCAGACAAGCTTCAATGAAAGAGAACTAGACTTGTTTTTGTAAATAACTTGCAAGATCTTTCCTAAATTGTACTCATAAAAATTTTGTTTAAAATGTGCAAAATATTACAAAAATGTGTCATACATAATGACAATTTGCTTTTTCTGACCTGATATTCTAATAATGTCATCTGCATTTGAATAAAGAAAAAGTGTACCAAATTTGTTTTTGTTTACCTCCAGTCAGTTTTGCTTAAATATTCTAAGAAGTTGTTGGGGTTTTTTTTATTGAAAAGTTCAAACATTAATGCAAAATATTGCTATAATGACCAGAAAATCTCATGGTTTCAATAGCTTTTAGTGCTATTATGCTATGTATAGATGTACAGACTTGGGAGATGGGTAAATGGATGTACATACAGACATGGAGATAGATAAATGGATGTACAGACTTGATAATAGATATCTGTATGCACAGACTTAGTGACAGATGTATGTACACACAGACTTGGGCATGGATGTATGGATGTACAGACTTGGGGATGGATATATGGATGCATAGGCTTGGGGAAAGATGTATGTACGTACAGACTTGGGGATATATATATGTATGTACAGACTTGGGGATGGATGTATGGATGAACAGACTTGGAGATACATGTATGTATGTACAGACTTGGGGATGGATGTATGGATGAACAGACTTGGGGATAGATCTATGTATGTACAGACTTGGGGATGGATGTGTGGATGTACAGACTTGGGGATGGATGTGTGGATGTACAGACTTGGGGATGGATGTGTGGATGTACAGACTTGGGGATAGATATATGTATGTACAGACTTGGGGATAGATGTATGGATGTATAGACTTGGGGATGGATGTGTGGATGTACAGACTTGGGGATAGATATATGTATGTACAGACTTGGGGATAGATGTATGTATGTACAGACTTGGGGATGGATGTGTGGATGTACAGACTTGGGGATGTATGTATGTATGTACAGACTTGGAGATGGATGTGTTATGTACAGACTTGGGGATAGATGTATGTATGTACAGACTTGGGGATAGATCTATGTATGTACAGACATGGGGATGGATGTGTGGATGTACAGACTTGGGGATAGATACATGTATGTACAGACTTGGGGATGTGCAGACTTGGGGATGGATGTATGGATGTACAGACTTGGGGAGAGATGTATGTATGTACAGACTTGGGGATGGATGTGTGGATGTACAGACTTGGGGATAGATGTATGTATGTACAGAATTGGGGAATGATGTATGGATGTACAGAGTTGGGGATAGATGTATGTACAGACTTGGGGATAGATGTATGTATGTACAGATTTGGGGATGGATGTGTGGATGTACAGACTTGAGGATAGATGTATTTACAGACTTGGGGATGGATGTGTGATGTACAGACTTGGGGATAGATGTATGTATGTACAGACTTGGGGATAGATGTATGTATGTACAGACTTGGGGATAGATGTATGCATGTAGACTTGGGGATAGATGTATGTATGTACAGATTTGGGGATGGATGTGTGGATGTACAGACCTGAGGATAGATGTATGTACAGACTTGGGGATGGATGTGTGATGTACAGACTTGGGGATAGATGTATGTATGTACAGACTTGGGGATAGATGTATGTATGTACAGACTTGGGGATAGATGTGTGGATGTACAGACTTGGGGATGGATGGATGGATGTATCGACTTGGTGATAGATGTATGACTGTACAGACTTGGCAATAGATCTATTGATGTACAGACTTGGGGATGGATGTATGGATGTACAAACTTGGTGATAGATGTATATCAATGTACAGACTTTGGTAGAGATGTATGGATGTACAGATCTGGAAACAGATGTATAGATGCACAGACTTGTGCATGGATTTATGGATGAACAAATTTGGGAATGGATGTATGGATTTAAAGACTTGCAATGGATGTATGGATGCACAGACATTAGGATGGATGTACAGCTGTACAAACTCTAAGATAAATGTATGGAATGAGGAACAGATGTACCATTGTACAGACTTAGGATGGGCATTTATATGAGCACTCAGGTTCAGGGATCATTCTGGCATAAAGGGCTTTCAAACTTATTCAAACAATGCCTATTGCCATCCACTATGGTTTCCATTACCTTATATATATATATATATATATATATATATATATATATATATATATATATATATAATAAAAACAAATTTAAACAACAGCTCAACAGAATTTGACCAATTTTGTCAGAAAGAATCCTTGACACGATGGTCTCTCAAATTCATTCTTCTAATGCCAATTTAACATCAAATATGGCCACCATTACTAGAAATAGAAAAAGAAACATTACACAACTTCTCATAAACTACTGAAAACATTTGACCTAAATTTGATAGAAATTATACTGGAATAGCGAGATTTTAATTTTGGACAAATGCTGTTGATCCACTGTCAAATATGGCCACAACTACTAAATTTTGCAAAGTATTTTCATAATTTAAACAAGTTTAACAAAAAGCATCCTGGAATAAGGGCTCTTCAATATGTTAAAAGTGATGGCAACTGATCATCAAATATGGCTGCCATTACTAAAAACGGGAAATTCTTTAAATTACTAATAGTCAAATCTGCTAAAGAGAATTTGATAAAATTTAACAGGAAACAGTTACTATAAACTGAAAAACTTAAATTTATATTTAAAAAAATGCACAAATGAATTTTATCAAATTTGAAAAAGTGTCCTAACCAAGTATCCCTTTCAGATTTATACAAGTGATGCTAATATGCCATCAAATATTGCCACCATTACTATAAATAGAAAAAATTAAGACAGCTTTATCTCCAAATTTCACCAATACATAATGTGATCAGCTTGGACATAAAGCATCATGACATAGGGGCATTTCAATCTTTGAGAAATTATGCTGATGTAAAATCAAATATGTGTAAAGGTACAAACCCAGAGAAACTTTGGAACAACTGTTTTCATAACAAATACAATCAACAGCACTGAAAGAAATTTCAACATAAAGCATCTCACTGACCAAGATTTCATTCTTCTTCTAATTGGATATTAGGGAGATGTCAATCACTTGAGCCTCTTGTTTCATTTGGGCAATGAAATGCCTGGATATTTTCCATCTTAATTGATATACAGCTTTTCTATCTTTATAAGACAATGGGGCTAATTCTGTAAAATTACCTAAAAATTGTGGGATGGGCTTATAATGAGACAAGGATTTCTTTAATAAGTTTGCCACACTGATGTGAGAGTTGGAGGTGAGCCTGTCTTCTTGAATAGGCCTATTATCAGTAAAATCCATAGAATGCTCAGTTTTATCAGCTTCCTCTGATTCTCAAAAATAAGCCCATTTGCCATTTGAAATATTTTTGACACATTTCAATTTCAGGTAGTGGCATTTATCTTTGATACACCTACCCTCTACTTTCCAAACAATTTATTAATTGGGCAGTCTGCGCTGCTCATCTCTCAAAAAAGTACCTGCTGTTGGCTTTTTATTTAAAAAATTGATAATTAAACCTCTTGATACATCCGGACATTTCTAGATCAGTTCTCATTTGGAGATGGGGGTGACAGAGAAAAGTGGAATTTGATTTTGATATTAAACAAATCTAAAGTGTCTGTACTTAAAGAGAAATTTTAAAAAAATCTCTTGTTAACACAGGATATAACTTTCAATTTGTGTTACAGAAAAAGGAAAGTTTTGTCTCATTCCAACAATGATACAAATTATGTGAAGCATGGCAATGATCTGGAGATAATGATTTTTATCAAGAGAAAATGTCCAGAAAATCACATATTTATTTCATACAGCTGTGGATTTAACATTCTGGTGGCATATGGTGAAATCAGGATGAGTTGGAACTTTCCAGCACCACACGATAAAATATATAATATTTAACTTGGGCAAAAATAAAATAGATGTATCTTCTATGTTAAAAAAATAAATAAATGACAACATAGCACAAAATATGGTAATACCTTGTCACAATGCATTTCATGCAAGCCACAAAAATGGCACTCATTATATTTAGCGAGATGAGCTTGGCTTTGAATGGCTTGAAAAAAATTCCTGCTTAGATTTATAGTACTTATCCATTTATTATAGTTTATGACACAGAATAATTATCTTGAGATAAAGGGAAAAAAATTCCCAGCTGGTATGAATGGAAGCCACTAATGCATGAAACAAATTGAGTTTTATACCATTACTTAATCATTGACAAGATGGTAGGCTGTTATTTCTTCTACTGGGGAGCAAACTCAGGACCTTCCTTACTCATGACAAGTTTACCCTATGTTTGAAGAAGGATGTTTCAAAATACTTTCCACTAAAAACAAGAAGGTCCAGCCCTGCATTTCAAGCCCATGATTAAAGTTTTCAACTAAAATACAAGATCAGGCCCTGCAATTCAAGCCCATGATGAAAGTTTGCCACTAAACCACAAGAAAGTGAGGCCCTGCATATCAGGCCCATGATTAAAGCATTGCTGTAAAATGTGGCAATGTGACCACAAGGTCAAAATGTGGCAATGTGACCACAAGGTCAAAATCCTGTTGTTGTAGCTTTAACACTAGTTTTCAGGACACAATAGACTATACATGGCCGCCAGTACAAATGTTGGAGGAAGAACCCAAGAAAATCCCTGCAAGAACCACCAACCCACAGGAAGCTACTGTCAAGCTTTCTCACATACCCACACTGGCAAAGCCCAAGACTCAAACCCATGCAGACAGAGGTAAGATGGTAGTGATCGGTAAAGTTAAAACACTCAGTCACCTGGGGCCACAGCAAGCATGTCTCGTAATAAACTGTCTTGTATATGAAGAAAATCCATCATGGATTAAGAAATATAAGCACTTGAAAACATTTAGCCAAAATGACTATGACTGACTTTGACCCCAAGGTGAAACAGGTGAGCAACCATGTTGCAGAAGGCAATGTCTTTGTTTCATAATTATTTGTGCCAAGGTGACAGCTATGTTTTGCTTCACTCTGATGTGGGGTTATAATGTGTGACCACTCTGATGTGGGGTTATAATTTGTGACCACTCTGATATGGGGTTATAATGTGTGACCACTCTGATGTGGGGTTATAATGTGTGACCACTCTGATGTGGGGTTATAATGTGTGACCACTCTGATGTGGGGTTATAATGTGTGACCACTCTGATGTGGGGTTATAATGTGTGAATACTGTATTAGGTTTCAAATGGTAACCTGTAATAAGAAAATATATTGCAGTTAATGCTGGCCTCACAGTGGCTGTCATCACTGCTGCTGGAAAGTGATGGCAATGTCCTTTTTGAAATATTAAATCACTCTCTCAATAAAAGACCTGTCATTGTAACACAGGTTTTCTGTTTTAGAGCAGCATAATCATGGATCCCATTAAGAGATAATTAAATATGTATCATATAGTCTCACATTAAAAGGTGGTGTTTGACCACAATGGACAGCCATTATTGTTGCTGGAAAGTGATACAGTTCTCCCTAATTAAAATGCTGTCAATAAAAGTCATAGTGTATGCCACCATGGGCAGCATTGTAATGGGTAGTACTGTACATGTATTATGTACCTCATTATATTGTAATCTTCATTATAAAATAGTCTCACTATAGGCTGCTTTACTCATGGACTCATGTGCTATTGTGTTATAATCAGGTAGTATCTAATAAGCATCATGTACTTTATCATAATTTGTACTCACTATATGGTAGCCTCACTATAAGGTAATATGCTCTATGGCTCCATTGATGGCATTATAATGAGGTACTGATGTATCATTTACTTCATTATAAGATATTTCACTATCAGGTAGTTCTGTGGCTCTCAATGACAGCATTATAATGAGGCAGTGATATATATATATATATATATATATATATATATATATATCACATACTTCATTATAAGGTGGGCACACTATAAGACAGAATACTTCATGATTCACATGAACTGCATTATAATGAGGTAATACTGCATTACTAAATTACCTTGTCATCCATATTATCCATTCTTGACCACAAAACTTCTTTCCCTTTTCCTGCTTGAACAAGACTGGTTAAGATTTCTGCAGATTGTGCATTCTTTTCTCCTATATGAACAACAAACAATCTGAAATAAAAAGACAAGTCAGCTGGTCATTTCTACAATGTTCCCTCTCTGTAACACTGCTCATGGTCTCTTTAACACTGTTTTGTGGTCTTTTCAACACCACTCATGCTTTTTATCAACACTGTTCATGGTTTCTACACCACTCTTCATGGTCTCCATTGTTCTATAACACTGTTTATTTTCTCTGTAAATCTCAGGATCCATACAACATTGTTCATGGTCTCAACAACACTCTTCATGGTTTCAACAAGTTCCTGAAATTTTAGTCACTGTTCATGACTTTTATCACACTATTTGTGATCTCTGTAACACTGTTCATAATCTTTATAACACTGTTCTTGGTCTCTACATCACTCTTCATGGTCTCTATAACACTCTTCATGGTCTCTATGACATTGTTCATGGTCTCAATGACACTCATTGTTCAATGACACTGTGTATGGTCTCTATGACACTGTTCATGGTCTCCATGACATTGTTCATGGTCTCTATGACATTGTTCATGGTTCATGGTTCATGACATTGTTCATGGTCTCTATGACACTGTTCATGGTCTCTATGACATTGTTCATGGTCTCTATGACATTGTTAATGGTCTCTATAACATTGTTCATGGTCTCTGACATTGTTCATAGTCTCTATGACATTGTTCATGGTCTCAATAACACTGCTCATGGTCTCTATAACACTGTTCATGATCTCTAAAACACTGTTTATAGTCTCTATAACACTGTTCATGATCTCTGTTAACACTGTTCAGGATCTCTATAACACTGTTCATGATCTCTAAAACACTGTTTATAGTCTCTATAACACTGTTCATGATTTCTGTAACACTGTTCAGGATCTCTATAACACTGTTCATGATATCAATACCACTGCTCAAGTTCTCTATAACATTCTTCATTGATTCTATACAACTCTGTTCATGGTCTTTGTAATACCATTTCTGGTCTCTATAACACTGTTCATAATCACAATACAACTGTTCATCATCTCTACAACAATGTTCATGGTTTGTATAACACTCTTCACAGTTTTTATAACACTCTTCATAGTTTCTATATCATTCTTCATGGTTTTAACAAGTTTGCTAACTTCCATACACAAACATAAGGTTCTATTTATCACATACAAATGTGACAGATAATGTGATGAAACCATAGAATATCACAATGATATAAGTTTGTAGAAAAGTAAAACCTTTGGATGCTGTCATGTTTTGAGATGCCATGAGGTCATATTACATGTGTTTCATAAAGAAAATAGTAGGATAATGGTATATTAACATAATAACACAGCAGTCATGTGATTATATCTCATATTGTGATTTTAAAGTGCTTGTTCTATTAGTAAAATTTGAACCAATAAGATTAGTTATTTGGATAGCTGTATGTTAATTAACAGAAATAATATTCATCTGAAAAGCAACAAAAAACTTATCCTTTTTAGACACTTTAAAAAACTACAGCCATCAGAAAGTTTTTTCATATCAAGTTTAATTGGGGGGGGGCAGGGGGAATCTGCAGTAGCTCAGTTAGTAGATCATTAGACTTGCAGCCTAAAGGTCACAAGTTCAATAACCACCCAGGCCAGCACATATTAGCTGCCTCTGATATTCTTGGGGATGCACTTGGATTAAATTTACGTAACATGATAAAGCAAATAACGTGTTAAACATTTTGTTAAAACCAACATAAACAAAAAACATCAAATTTAAAATACCTGGCATAGTCAGACTGTTGACGAATTTGTGATAAAAGGTTTTCCGATATATCCCATTCCTCATCAGTTGTGATTAAAAATACCTGGAAAAGTAAAGGAGTTACTATTCTGATTAATCTTAAAAAGATGACATTCATGAATAATAATTTATTATTATAACAAGATTCGTATTTCATTAAACAAATATACCCCCAATGCAAAGCAAAGACTCTAAGTCCAAGATGTTCAAAAACTTAAAATATTATACAATTGCTATAATGGCCGCAAAATCTAATCAAGTCATATACATATATATGCAAACATTCCTATCAAGTTTCTGTAATGACCTCAAAAGCTAATCAAGACTTCCACATATGAATATAACCATGCCTATCACATCTTACACATTCCTCTGGTCATGTTTGTTTGATTCTGCTATCATGAGTTTTGTTACAAGGTCTAAATCCAAGTTTTAAAGTGTCTTAAAAATTAAACAATTGTCTTAAAATAGTCAACCTGGTAATCTGAATATGCATACAAACAGGCTTGTCAAATTAATGTTTTCTATGTTCAGTGTTTTTTTTTTTTTTGCAGTGTTATTAATGAGTGTCTAGGGATGATGGGTGGACATATAGACATAAATACTGATGAACAGATGGACAGCCAAACAGACTGGACCAAATCGAGATGCCCTCATTAGAAGCAGTGGGAGTATAAAAAAATGTGTGTAACACATTTATTTCAGATATTAAAATGTTAGAGTAACATTAAATCTTTACAGGTGTGTTTTTAATTCAGTTATTTGAAATAAATTTCAGAAAGTTTTGGAAAAAATAAAACATATTTACTTCAAGCTGCAAGTGTCATAATTCTATTATTTGTCTTGTGGCATAAATTTCATATGTATAATTTCATACAGCATTGTCTATTGATCACATAGCATTTATGCTCCAAATGGTGTCATATAGCATTGTCTATTGATCACATAGCATTTATGCTACAAATGGTGTCATACCGCTCTGGTGGCCTAGTGGTTAGAGCATCCACCTCGGATGCGGGAGATCGTGGGTTCAATCCCTGGCCGAGTCATACCAAAGACTTACAAAAATGGTACTAACTGCTGCCTCGCTTGGCGCTCAGCATTAAGAGGTTAGTGTTAGGACTGGTCAGCCTGGTGTCAGGATAATGTGACTGGGTGGGACATCATGCTACATGCCTGCGGCATGATGCCCCAGTGCTAGACATCACTATAAACTGCCACACTGCAGCCATCATAGCAATATGACGGAAAAATTGTTAAAGCTACGTTAAAAATCCAAATCACAACAACAACAACAACAACAACAAATGGTGTCAAGCTATTAACTCAGGTCTTGTGCAAATATTAAACAGGTCTTCGGGAAACTTTGACTCGTGTCTTGTGAACCTTTTTACTTAGGTTTTGGGGGAACTCTGAGTGAACTCTTGGGAAACTTTGACTCCATTCTTGGGGAAACTTTGACTCAGGTTTGGGAAACTTTGACTTTGGTCTTGGGGGAAACTTTCACTCATGTCTTGTAAAAACTTTGACTTGGGTTATAGTTCAACTTTGACTCAGATCTTGGGAAACTTTACCTCAGGACTTGTGGAAACTGTGACTCAGGTTTGGGGGAAATTTGAGGTCAGGTCTTGTGGATATCTGAAGTGAGGCCTTGGGGAAACTTTCACTCAGGTCCTTGGGAAGCATGAACTTTGGACTTAGGGAACTTTTCTCAATCTTCAGCAATCATTTTGTTTCAAAACTATAACATATTTAACAAAAGTCACTTTATTCTATAATTATGTTATGTATATGTATAGTGCGTACTAAACTTTATTCCATGATTGTAGCTAGATTGTATTTTAAGATAATGGTCATTTGTAAACAGGATGAACTTTTGTCCATGATTGTCAGTTGTAATTAACATGTTGACATAATGTTTTAGTTCAGAACATTCTAGAAACAGACTTTTTTATAGTTTGATTTGAGTTTCCCATTGGAATGCCTCACATCTAGATCATGTAAAAAAAATGTCTATAAATTGGGACATGATAAACAAATAATTCATTCCTATCTTAGATCAGTTTCTGAAATCCATTTATTAACAGAGTTTATATTTGTGTTCAGATATAATTCAAGAGGATTTATTTATTGTAATTATTCAATGGAAGTAGTAAGTGCTCATTGACTTACATATTCATTATTTTGGGACTAATTTGAACTCATTTCTAGACATTCTCGATTGCATCATTTTGGTATATCAGGACATTTAAGACAACTGGAATCCATTCAGAATATTTTATTCTTCTGTTCTTGTGATAGTACATTTACGAGTTTTTAAAATTTAATTCACTGTGTCAAATTTTCACTTTGTATCTTAGAGAAACAAATTGCTTGTTGATTTTACTTAAATTGTTGACTTCACTTCTTTTTGCTACTTAATTTAAGACCTAGATTTGTAACTCTTGCTATTGATCTTCTGATTCTACTCACCTGTTTGTTGACTCCATCCATAACCCCTGTGGAGTACACAAACTGAAGTGGTGTTTCCAGATTTGTGTCCCCTGACACTGCTGTGATCTGCTGGATGAATGTCAGAGCATGGAGATGATTGTCCTCATTGTATTCAACTCTCTCACTGTGTCAAAAACATTAGGAATAATCAGTCATTAATCAATAATCCTATCTAAATTGTGACTTAAAACAATTTAGAAATGTACTATCTCAGTCAAAAGACAATAAAAAATTCCTTCTGGAAAAGGAATATTTGAAAGTTTCATGTTCTAGGAGAAAAGAGTATCATCCATGGGACATAACTCTATCAGTGAAGACAATTTTATTCCTGCTGAATGCACATGTTAAACAAAATATTGCACATTGCTAAGAGAGTCCAGATGAATCAATGTTAGACCAATAAGCAGTTCTCATTTTATGATAGATGGTCCACCCCAAAGAAATTCTTGTACACTGTAGGGACCTTCCAACTAATTTTTTATGTACATTGATCAACTAGTATTTCTCTTGAACTATTGCATAGAAACTTTCCAAAAACAATCACTCTTTATTAGCTACCCAACACTTAATCAACCACCTGTCAGTCCTTCACTGAATAAACATCCTGTCAGCCCCTCTTGAATTCAACCACCTGTCAGGCCCTCTCAAAATCAACCATCTGTCAGCCCCACTCTGAATAAACCACTCCTCTGCCCACTCTGAATAAACCACTCCTCTGCCCACTCTGAATAAACCACCCCTCTGCCCACTCTGAATAAACCACTCCTCTGCCCACTCTGAATAAACCACCCCTCTGCCCACTCTCAATAAACTACTCCTCTGCCCACTCTGAATAAACCACCCCTCTGCCCACTCTGAATAAACCACTCCTCTGCCCACTCTGAATAAACCACCCCTCTGCCCACTCTGAATAAACCACTCCTCTGCCCACTCTGAATAAACCACTCCTCTGCCCACTCTGAATAAACCACTCCTCTGCCCACTCTGAATAAACCACTCCTCTGCCCACTCTGAATAAACCACCCCTCTGCCCACTCTGACACATCTGAGTCTAGATAATGTTGAACTCCAATCTAAACTACTAATTCCTAAGGAATGAGGTGGTTCTAGATGTGAAGGCAACTGGAGAATTACTTTCAAATATAATTAATTTAATTACAATACCTTTAAAATGTGATTAATTTTAATTATAATTACTTCAAATGTAATTTTTTAACTACAATTTGACTTTGTGATTAATTTATTTATGAATACTTTTAGATGTCATCAGATTAATTATAATCACTTTCAGGTGTGATTAATTACAACCACATGTCAAAATTCGTTTTTAATTTTAAATGTTGAAATTAAGTAGCTTTTGAAATTTAACTTGCTACTTTTCTAATAAATTTGGTCATATATCTCTATATGTCCCAATTGGTACATTACATTTGGTAAAGCAATGCATCTTAAAAAGTGAGGTATATTGTGAGGAGAAAAAAATGAAGATACTCTGTTTTACAAAAACATTATTTCAATACAAAATTCAAAATGCCTTTTTACTTATTTTATGTATTATACAATTTAAAATCAAAGTTCACATTCTTAATTTTGTTTTTCATCATCATGTGATAATGCAATCATGCAGTAATGTGATTATGGAATCATGCAATCATCTAATCATACAGTATTGTGATAATGAATCATGTAATCCTGCAGTAATGTGATCATATAATCCTGCAGTAATGTGATATATAACCATGTGATTAAGTAATCATCCTCTCATGTAATCATGGAGTAATATGATATATAATCATGTGATCATGTAATCATGCAGTAAAGTGATCATGTCATTATGTAATCATGCAGTAATATGATCATGTAATCATGAAGTAATGTGATCATCTAATCATGTGATTAAACAATCAGAAATGCACTTTGATTACTCTTACAATTACTTGCTTTTCTAAACTAAAAGTTGGATTGCCAAATGCTTGTGACCATTTCAAAATCAATAATTGCTTTTCTAAACTAAAATCTGGATTACCAAATGCATGTGATAAATACAAAATCAGTAATTGCAATCACTGATTACAATAACTCCAGGTCTGCATATGCTGAAATATTGAAACAGATTTATTCTGTGATAACACTCCCCCCCCCCAAATTACATCAAATCTTTTAATAAAAAAATAATTATCAGGTCATACACCTATCCATCAAGACCTGTTACATGAAAATACACAATTGATTTTATTGTCACAAAGTAAAAACTAGGGACTTAACCAATGCACTCCATCTTAGCTAAATTCATACAACATCTTTATATCTCTATTCAAGCTCTTCATTATTCACATAAGTCAGAATGACCCCTTATTAAGAAAAGAATATTGAACCTTGTCATTTGCATCAGGCAAGTGCAACCTACAGTCCACTGGCCACATCCATCCTGTGACCTGGTTTTATCCAAATACATTTATTTAATATGGTGTAATTTAAAAATAACTATTCAACCTGGATGTCCTGGGGAAAACTGAAGATGCCTCATTTAAAGATCTATCATAAAATCTGGGTATTAATCACATATGTAATTGTAAGCTTATATGGAAAACAATGACATGCAAGTCTTCCAGTTGTTTTGTCAGATAAATAGGTGCATATATGTATGTAGAAGATAACAACTAATTCAAGGCATAACACATGCTCTTTCAAAGAACATAATTTGTTTACTTTTTTAATAATTTTATTTCCATCTTGTCCTTGTTACTACCCGTCCTCTCTGTAATTAATTATCTTTCATGCAAAACTGAAATGTAAAAATCACTGAAATTTTCCACTGTTATGCAACTACATACACTATGCATCATGCAGTAAACTATTTGTCCATTTTTGGCAGTTTCATTCTGCTTGTATGTCTTTTTAATTGTTTATCTGTCTGTGTGTCCATGTACTAGGCAGGTAGGTAGGTAGATATCTATTTATCAATTTGTCTGTATATCCATCTTTCTATCGCAGTGTCATAAAAATGCATAATGCAGAAGAATCAAAATACTAGATTATAAAGTTTAGAAGGGTCTCAAATCTTTTACAATGTTCACATAAGCAAAATGCCCCTGACTCGATTTATTTGCCTATTCTTCCATCCATCCATGCATCCTTCTGTCCTCTGTCCATCCATCCATCCATCCATTCACCCATCTATCTATCTATCTATCTTACTCACTTTTCAAATAAGACTGTATATGTGTCTGCGAAGCTGATGACATTGAAGTAGCACCTCTTTGGCAAAGCCTCCAGGAGAAGTAACATGGCTGACTTGGCTTCCTCAATTCTTATCACATCCATAGAACCTGTAATTGATAATTTCTTATTTGCAGACTATTGTTTAATCATATCTCCATGGAGCCTGACAAATGCATTTTTGTTTATGTTAAAATGAGAAGAGGGGTGTCTATTATAATTGGATCTAGCTTAATATAGAAAGAGGGGTGTTTTTATACTTGGAACTAGCTTACCAGTAATATGGAAAGAGGGGTGTCTTTTATAATTAGAAATAGGATAAAATCTTTATCCATCCTCAGCCCCTACTTTTTACAAATTTTCTTTGGTAAATAATTACAAAGAATATCTTTGATAATAAGCCCCCCCCCCACATATACACATTCAGAAAGGATATCTTTGATAAGGTTCCCATCCCTCCCACCTAGAATTACAAATAATATCTTTACAATACATGCATGCCCTACATAAAGGATATTTTTGACAACAACCCCCAACACACATACACACAGAGATTTACAAAGGATATCTTTCATTATAAACTTATATCCCCTACATTTTAAAAGGATATCTAAGAAGAACAGTAAAAAAGGTGAAGGATTTGTCATGTGAGAATTGTGGTAAATTATTTACAGAGCAACTTGTATACAGAATAACCTTATAGAGATTAACTTGTATAAAGGGTAACTCATATACAGAGAAACTCGATACAGGTAATTTGTATCAAAAGTAACTTGTATAAAGAGTAATTTGTATTCAGAATAACTTGATACAAAGTGAACTAATTTGGAGTAACCTGATACATTGTAACCTGTATACAAAGAAACTTGATGTAGAGTGACATTTGATACAGAGTAACTTGATACAGAGTAATTTACATACAGAGTAACTTGATGTAGAGTAACTTACATACAGAGTAACTTGATACAAAGTAACTTGAATACAGAAGTAACTTGAATACAGAGTAATTTCTATAAAGAGTAACTTGAATGCAAAATTACTTGATACAGAGTAACTTGAATGCAGAGTAAACTTGATACATGGTAGCTTGTATACAGAGTATCTGATACTAAATAACTGATACAGGGCAACTTGTATAGAGTAACTTGATACAGAGTAACTTGAATGCAAATTACAAACTTGAATGCAGAGTAAACTTGATACATGGTAGCTTGTATACAGAGTATCTCATACTAAATAACTTGATACAGAGAACTTGTATAGAGTAACTTGACACAGAGTAACTTGTATGCAAATTACAACATCCTAATATGATAAGCATTTGTCCTCTAAAGATAGTTTTCATCCAACTTTTACCAATGACCTCAATTGAAACAAATATCAGTCATCATGTGGTTCTCCTAAAATAAGCATTCCATACAGGTTTGACATTCAATATAAATAATCAAAGATAGGTCAACACACCAAATGACAATGAATCAAGTAATCAAGCAAAACTGTAAAATTTCATTAGGGACCAACCATTTAATTTTCAAAGTTGGGGTGAGGAGCTTGGGACTTTCTTTAGAACCAGGATTATTCTTTTCTTTAATCTCAAGTTAATTTTTTTAATTTCTTCAAGCTGTTTGTGGGGGTTTGGGCAGAATTATTTGTCTTCAACAAATCTTTTGTCACCCCCACCTAAAAATCAGAGGATTGTTTCTTATAAACAATTTGTATATTTATTGTAAGGAAAAAAATGTTTCTTTATGAATCTTTATATGAAGTTCTTCAACATCGAAATACATCATCTAAAGGATAATCAAATTAATGGTTGAACATGCTAATCAATGTCACTTAATACATACCTCTTTATGTCCTTACTTGTAATTGATGATTTAGCCACTAATTGTTGAATTGTGACAATGAGCTCTGTATAATACAGGTGAACATGTGGTAGTAAAAACAAAATGCCTGACCAAGTCCCACAAAGAAGAATAAAATGTCAGAATATATATTAACCTTGAAAAATACATTAAAACAAATGTTCTGCTTGGACATGACTAAATGTTGATGTTAGTTTATTTTTATGTCCATATATTTTTCAAATTATTGTGTGATAATACAGATTCTCCTATGTGAATGAGTGGACGGGGCATATGTTGAATACTGCAATATCTAACTTAACACATTTACATATGCATTATTCATTGCGCAAGAATATAATTTCCAAGTACTTGTCCTTTGGATGAGTGAACTGCAAGAGTTATTCGCCTCTGTCCTCATCATACTCAACACAATACACTTCTCCACTACACTGCTTACACTTCTACCAATGAGCCATAGGTACCTGATGCAAGCTTGATACTAAAATCGGTCAAAATCATAAAAATAGTCTGCTCTAACACACTGTACACTGCTCCTGAGATAAACATATTACACAACACAATGTTTTAATTCAAAAATTGCAGTTGCACATTTAGCCCTTAGTTTCTTAGTGTTATTGGCATTTGCAGTGAAACCTTCAAGTGGACAGTGACCTTCTTTTCAAGCTCTAGTTGACTCCTCAGTTGCATGTCCATGCTGGAAATGTTAGTACTATTGCAAGTTACCTCCCTTATACAACCATTGATTCTATATGCAACAGAAGCTTATCTCCCTAATGCCTCACAATGTTTTTTAACTGATTGGCCATAGTTTCCTCTATGTGGATTATGTGAGTCTCCAATGCCTGTAGTTACTATACATTATGTGATCACAGATATGTGTCTATGTTTGTAGTTTGTACACATTAACTTTTAGCATACAGATCGTACACAAAATGTGATGGCAAATCTGTGTCTGCAATGAATACAGTTGGTACACATTATGTGATGACAAACCTGTGTGTACAATGTAGTTGGTATGCATTATGTGATGACATGTCAGTGTATACGATTTATTTTATCATCATCATCATCAAACCCTTAACTCAAGAGGTCGTTGGGGCACCACAGTTGACTTTACAACCAATTCTCTCCATTTTTCCCTGGGCTCTACTGCCCTTTGGGAATCTCCAAATACCATGCCTGTCCAATCCTTAATGTTGTCTTCCCACCTCTTTTTCTGTCTGCCTCTTCTTCTGCACCCTGACAATTTGTGTTGCAAGATTGTTTTTGCTAGTCCAGATGATCTTGAGACATGACCGTACCGCTTCAGTTTACACTTTTTTACAGTGGTCAAGAGGTCTTCATAGGATCTGATGGCTCATTGGATCCTGTTGTAGACTTCTTCATTGGTTACATGGTCAATGTATGAGATGCCCAAGATCTTGCGGTAGCATCTCATTTCAAAGGTATGAATCCTTCTTTGTACATCTGATGTGAGCGTCCATGTTTCCCAAGCATACAGAAAGATTGATATGACAATCGAGTGCATCAGCCTTATTTTGGAACCAAAATCAATGTTGATATCTTTCCATATTGGTCTCAACCTTGTTATTGCTGCTGTTGTCTGGGCAATTCCGGTTTGGAGCCCTCATCTGTGATAACTGATCCCAGGTACTTGAAGTTTGTGACTCTTTCCAGCTTTTGTCCACTGATCTTTATTTCTGCACTGATGCCATTGGTGTTGTTTGTCATCAGTTTGGCTTTTTCGGCGCTGATCTCCATATCGTATGCTGTGGAGGTTGTGTTGACCAAGTCAGCCAGTTCTTTTTCATCTTCTGCTAAACCATCAATATTATATGTGAAACGAAGGTTGGTGATTATTCTTCCTCCGATGCTGACAGTGCCCTTGTGGTCATGCAAGGCATCCTCCATGATCCTTTCTAGGAAAATGTTGAAGAGCGCAGGTGACAGTATACATCCCTGTCTCACTCCAACTGTTGTTTGAAACCAATCTCCTCTGCTGCCATTGATGAGGACAGCACGAGTGGCTTTGTTATAGAGGTGCTCAACCCGCACCAGGTTTGAGCTGATGTTGTACTTCCTCACAGTTGCCCATAAGGCCTTATGTCATACCCTATCAAAGGCCTTTTGAAATCTATAAAGACGTGGTATAGATTCTGCTGATGCTGAAGGTATTTCTCGCAAAGGAGTTTGAGATTGAAGATTTGTTCTGTGGTGCTCCTTCCTGCTTGGAAGCCTGCCTGCTCTTCAGCAATAATTTTCTCTGCTTGAGGCTTTAGTCTGTTGAGAACTATCGTCAGCTTGACCTTGCTTGGGTGACTGATCAGACTGATGGTACTGTAGTTTTGGCATAGCTGTAGGTTTCCTTTCTTGGGGAGCACGATGACCAAGGACTGAGTCTATGTGGTGGTCCATTCTCCTGTCTGCCATATCTTGTTGCAGATTGTTGTCAGGACTGCGACTATCTCTTCTCCTCCTGCTTGAATGAGTTCTTCTGGTATGTTGTGAACGCCAGCTGACTCTCCTTTCTTTAGTGACCTAACTGCAATTTCTACTTCTTCACGAAGAATGGAGTTATCATCAATTTCTTCTGCCTGAGGGCAATTTAGTACTGCTGGATCTCCTTGGGTCTCATGATTGTACAATTCTGAGCAGTATTTTGTCCATCGCTTGAGGATCTCTTGATCTTCTGTGAGGCATTTTTTGTGTACGATTTATTTAGTAAACATTATGTGGTGATAGATCTGTTTCTGCATAATTTGAAGTTAGTAGGCATTATATGATGACAGATGTGAATCTGCAGTGTTTGTAATTGGTATAGATTATATGTTCGGTGATGGAGTCTGTCATGTTTGTGCTTAGTGCACATTATGTGATGATGGATGTGAGTCTACAATGTTTTTAGTTGGTACACATTACATCTAAAAAACTATAGTCCATTTTGATAAGTATGGACTTTCAGTTACCTTTCCTGGATGATGTCAAACAAGGATAAGATCCAAAACCCAACAGTGTACACCAGTGATTGCTAGCTTATGTAGATAACTGGGAAAGAAAAGTTTACGGTTCCATTATTGTTGTATTAACACAAATCTTAAAACTATATCTTAAAGTTGATAATTTAACTCCTCAGACATGGTACGTCGGGCACTGACAAATACATATTGGACGAAGATGGTCCACAATCAGGCTCTTATTGGCAGGTGTGAGATGATTATCGTTGCTGTTATCTTTTCATTTAATTAAACTACCAGATCATTATGCACTGCTGACAAGACGATCCATAAGCTTATGCCGTGAAAATTTAAGAACTGATATAGATAACAAAAGTTCTAAGATGTCATTAATAAGCTAGATTTTGAAGCAACAATCTTAAACGATCAAATTTTTACATGTACTGTATTTCATGAAAGAGTAACTTGCTATGCTTTCAAGGAAAACAGGAGAGTTTTCTATACTTGGGAAAATCTTTCTTTCTTTCTTTATATATCCATGTATAGATCAAGATTTCAAATTTAAAATGGATGTCATACATTATGGCTGGCTTTTAAAACAATCCTCAATATAAAATTAATTAAAGAGACAGCACATACTTTATTATTATTAAGAAAATGTAAATGTAAACCTTTTTTATTAGTTCTATGTCAGAATGCGATTTCTGGAATCAAGTTAGACAACAGCTTATTTTTAAAGTAAAGTAAAGTATCTATGTTAACAATCGAAAGTGGGATTTATTTAAAAACTCCAATAAAATATAAGAAGTGTTGATGGAACTGTTTCTTTTTTAGATCCAGATTAAACGTACATGCAGACAAAGTTTATACTAAAAATGGGTAAATTTAAAAATGACAAAATAGAATGTACCCATATAAACTTATACCTAATTATGCCCTATTAAAATTTTGTGAGTCAAGCAATGATTTTTTTCTATTCTCTTTACCTTCTGCGAATATTCTTATGTACACAAAACAAATTTTCATAATTATTTTTTAAAATGGCGAATTAAAGGACTACATTTTCTTGGATAAAACAGGAAATTTAACTGTGTACTGTTTCTAATTTTTCAGATCAAAATAAAAAAAAAAAAAGTTGAGGTCATTCAAGTTGCCATCACGTTACTCAAGAAAGAACACGTCAAATGTAGAAATACATTGTAATGTTAGTATGATAAATATTCACATCTGACTTAATAACCAAATTGTTATTTATAAAATATTTTGTCAAATCTCTCAGATTGTTGCTTGAAACATTCATTATAGATATAACAACCATAGATGAAATATTGATCATATGTTGCTGAATAAATAAATAAATAAATAAATAAATAAATAAATAAATCTGAAAACACGTCCATATGCTTGTGTGATAATTTAAATTTATTAGAAAAAAAGACATCAGAGTAAATAAAGCTTGACTAAAACAATATGACTTTAATCTATTGAAAAGCGTCGATAATGGCACCAAACTTCTGAGATATTCCTGACAATTTTTACTTCTCGTTCCGATGTTAGTCGACACTGGAACACGCTACGTTATTGAGGCAGTAAGACGTCGAACCAAAAACACAAAAATTAGGGGAGGTGTATAACAATGTTGGACTAAGGCCACAAGTATTCAGATTTTTCACAGGAAAGTCGGCTTGTGGCTTATTTATTATAATTGTCTTGTATTGTTGTTGGGTGTTTTCGCTGCTGTATTTCACACTGAATACGGTCTTATAATATCCAAATTGACAAACGCCACTCCACGGTACGCTAAATTGTCGCTTAAACAAGCATAAAAATAACTTCATTTAGATTTCAGCTTGTTAACTTACTGCTATCACTGATTATGTATTATTGGATCAGAGATAAACGAAACACACCTTGACATTGTTTTCACATTGATCAAAAATTCAGTTGAAATAAACAGTAATTGTCCACAAGAATCAGCCATGGTAACGGCATCTCAACCCACACATAGGTTATATAGAATATGTCTGAATCACCCTTATGCATGTTGTCAGTTTTGGCTATTGTTGTTGATGATTTGGTGGCTTACGGTACATCAACACAAGTAGATTATTTAGTGTCAAAGCAATTAGAGAAAAGAGCCTTGCCCAGGACACACCACGGTAGCGACCCAGGATGATCCGATGGTAGGATTCAGTCGTGAGACCAGCACGTTAACCACCGAGGCACCGCGCCTCTTAAGAGGTGACTAATAGAGTCAATCGCTTTCTCCTGGAATGCCTTCCGTGAAGAGGTTACAGCTAATAAGATCTTCGACTTATTAAAAGAGGGTGGTTTATATGAGATATCTGGCTGTATTTAAATGACTTTACTCCTTTTCTTTTTGGCCTTTATCTTTGTTTTGTAATTCTATTTACATGACTTTACTCCTTTTCTTTTTGGCCTTTATCTTTGTTTTGTAATTCTATTTCAGGGCACCATAACTTACTTGGCACTATACAGCCATGATTGTGCTGATGTGCTTTTAAGCTTTATTGCTTCAAGCATTTTCTTATTGATTATCGTCACAAATGCTCTTCATGTACGTATAGTATACTTTCCATCAATACTGTCAAACGCGTCCTTTCTAATAAGGTATGATGCATTACTGATTTCCTGCTGTGTTAACACACACACACACACACACACACACACACACACACACACACACACACAGAGTATGTAGAACAATTTTGTATAATAGTTGCACACTAAAACATTTCAAGATGAATTTATATATCTGTATGTACAATTTATTTTTTTTTTAAGTCCGATATCTCGGTTTAAATTACATGACTAATACAACTTATGTCGAGAACAAATTTACCTTAATTGGTTTGCTCCCTTATATTGCGCCCTCCCCCCCCCCTTTGGAATAACTTTATACTGTACTTAAAATTATTCTAAAATACAACACTCGCCTCAAATATGCACAACAAGTGAAACATAAGCAGATCTAATAAATATGTTGTCTTTTCTAATATGAAATCAAACTCTCATTATGGTTGTGGACAAAATTTTTCTAAATTGTATTTAGCACTATTAACTCAGCGCGTGAGTAAGTGAATGTGTGCAACGAAATCAATCCTTACAATGGTACAGAAATGTAAACTACTTGTGTTTTGTGCTGAGCTGGCAGAAAGAACTACCTTGATATGACATAAGGATACCATCGAACCTGCAAATCACGTTCTGCCTCTACGAACTCGGAACACACGAATGCAATTTTGCATTTATTACATACTCCATATTTCATTCGTACCAGATATTTTTTAGATACTGTGTGAAAGGATTTCAAAACAAATTGGAATATTAAACAAGAAAAAGTTAGTTCGATACATGTTAGAATATTCAAAGGCTGATGTCAATACAAAGATATAATTGTTCCCAAATGAACCATGTAGGATTGAATGGGTATATAATAAACACGAACTGTGTGCATTCGTTTGTGTGTGTGTGTGTGTGTGTGTGTGTGTGTGTGTGTGTGTGTGTGTGTGAGAGAGAGAGAGAGAGAGAGTGCGTGTGAACGCGTTTGTGTGTTGTCTAATTCATGGTATTACTACTACTACTATTACTACAACAATAACAATTGCCCCTACTACTACTACTACTACTAATAATAATAATAATCACATCAGAGATCTACATTGATTACCAAAAATCCATTTCAAATATAACAACCATAAGTACTGCATCGCTAAAGACGGTCTTGCAAACAATTGTCTGTAAAATCTATAGAATCCAGACCTCTAGCAGTTGCGTATAATTTCATCACGCCAAAAAGAAAAAAATAATTAAATTTTCGTGACATACATAATATTTGTTTATCATCACTAAAGGAAGTACATAAACTTCACCAAAACCCACCTACCCACTGATAGTGCGTACATGTGTTTACGTCTGTGTTTTATAGGGCTGCATGGATTTCTACATAAAGTAAACGTTGGTTATATCAAATGTATAGGATTAGTAATTATATTGTTATAAAAAATTTCTACGTATAGTAAAAGAAAAAAAAAACCTCAGCCTACTACTATATTTGTTTTACGTAGTGAAGGCCAATTCATAACAATTGGTAGATAATACATATGTAATACACAACGTTAACACACCAACATTATAAACAAATCTATCCATGCATAAACATTGCTATACAAATTTACATTTAGAAAAAAGACCCCATCACACCAGAGAACTGTGTAAAATCTGAAAAAGAAATTACATATACCTAGGCTATGAAATGGTCGGACAGTCTGTATTTGATTTTTGCAATTATATATTAATTTACTAAATACAAAATGAGATTTACCAAAGCCACTTTAGATTAGCCGTGTAAAGATTTTCACTCACTGTGGATTATAGTGAGAGAGGGTGCACGTGTGTATGTGGCCGAGCTCCCCCACTCAACCCCTGGACACGGTGAGGCAGAATTGGCCTGATACACTCTGCAGCATGTCGCAAGAGGTGACTGATAGGGGACAAATGTTTTACCCTGTGACGATTTCCGTGAAGGAGCTACAATAAGGCTTTGGACTTACTAAAAGATCTTGTTTTATATATGAATGTATTTGAAAGATTTTGCTCTTTAATTTGTTTTATTTGCCTTATCTCGACACTACATATTTAGGATTGTGCTGATGTGCTAGTATGCGCGCTCACGCTCTCTCTCTCTCACACACACACACACACACACACACACACACACAATACAGTTTATGTTGAAAATAAACTTACGCTAATTGGTTGCCCTTTCAAATATCTCTGAGATCTACGAATGATTTCGATGATTCAAAAATTTTTAACAAATATACAGAAAGTAAATATAGCAATACAACTAAAATAAATCTTTTTTTTTTTTCTAAAGTATTTAACCAAATCTTATTGTGGTTATTCGTGAATAGTTGTACAAAATAAGACATTACTTAGGAAGTATCTATGCTTAAGCAAGGGGAAATATCTCTAAGCAGGTTTACAAAAATAACAATGACCCGGAGTCCAAATCTGCTTTTGCACCATACATTGTACGCACATTGTAATTTCTTGCATGGAGTTATTGGTATTTATAAAAGGCCACAAAAATAAAATCTTGCGCATCTGACCTTATTATAATTTTTAGCGCGCGTTTATAGGTGAGTAAAGGCACAGCGAAATGTTCAAATGGTATTTGATCCTCTTATTTGGCCAAACACGCGCTAAACACGTACATTTTTAGAAAGAGCAACAGTTTAATCTTTTATAAGATATTTTTAAAAATTTGAACTAATACGCCCTGCCTGAAACTGAGTTTTGAATTAAGTGGGCCCAACTTCTAATCATACTGGAAGATACATTGCCAACATGGTTGCAATATTGCATCTAGATAGTGACGTCGACATTTTGGACCAAAATCGGCACCCCGTATAACAATTTCATAACTTTTTAATCACCAGATATGTAGTATTAAAAGATATGATATCCAACTGAAGAGGAATAAACTTCATTGGGGATTTTTAGCGCCAACCTAGAGAGTTACAAGCGCGCATTAACCCCTTCTCACGAGTGTATGCACACACTCACGGATCATAATTACTAAAATGGCGGAAGGAAGAAACCGGGGAAAACCTCAGTATGAACCGCCAACCCATGGAAAGCTACTGGCAGGCGGCTTTCTCACATACTTTCATTGGCCGAGACTCGAACCCACGCGGACAGAGTTGAAATGGCAGTGATCTGGAAAGATGAGAGCTTTAGGACTCACGGTACTTACTCAGTTCCCATTAGTAAACTTATGCAAACACCATATTAAAAATTCAATAACTTTAAATTTCTGAGTGCTCATGATCAAACCTGTATTTATTAGTACAGATATATCCTGGATGACAGCTTCTGTGTAGAGAAAAGGATCTGGGCCGTGGCATTTTCTCGACTTACATATGTTTGAAACATGTGCTTTCAATTCCGCACCAAAGAGTCAGGTGCTAATTTCAGTAATGAGTGTTCCAAACTCAACTGGCAAACGAATGACATTCCATCAATAAAACCATGTCTCTATATTAGTTCAGTTACAACTAGGATAAGCTCTCAAAAGATACCTTTTACTCAAATCTATCTTTCATTATCAACCTATCCTGGCCAGCTAAACCCATATATACTCTATTACATTTTTCACCCAGTTCAAGATTGGTTCCCATTTTTCCATACAGTTAGTACCGTGTGTCATTTAGACCACTCGACCACCCAATATTGTAGAAAAATGAGTAAATATATGATAATATAGAACAGACATGCAAGAGCCATTTTTTAATTATTCTCAGTACAAAAGGAGACTTTTAATAGAAATTGAAATAAATAATAAGATCAGACTGGATTCGTTTCAGAAAATATTCATACTCTTGTCCATTGATGCGAAAATTTGAACTTGCATCGCCAACTTCAATTTTAAAAGGTTAGGCACCGTAAAAGTTCGTGCAGATATACACAAATCGGACAAAGTTGCAGTTTTAAACAATTTGAACTCTTTTGCTTACAAATCGTAGGTATAGAATATAACTTTGTTTATTCAACGTAGGTTTATGTATTTATGAGTATGTTTCCAACCCCAGTAAATTAATGCAGACGTCAGCAATATTCATCTTCATATTCATGGCTATGATTTAAACACTAATAAATCCGTATGTTTGCTCAAATAGTGTGTGTGTGTGTGTGTGTGTGTGTGTGTGTGTGTGTGTGTGTGTGTGTGTGTGAGAGAGAGAGAGAGAGAGAGAGAGAGAGAGAGAGAGCAAAAAACAGGACAGTCGGGTAAGGGCAGATGGGGATGGGGACGGGTAGAAACAAAATTGATGAAATTTGCCTAAATAAGTTTGATAGATATTAAACATAACTCCGTTCGTTATAAATATTAGCTTGTCCTCCGTCTGATTAAAGTTAGTGCAGTAAATTAAACCACTCGCTTTTCATGTATGTAGCTGTGATCCCCGGAAATGCTACTTGCATGGGTAAAATTTCGCACATCCAATGCAGCTGGTTGTTGTGCTTTCTCAGATACTCTCAAATTTAAGTCAGCTAAACTCGAACTCTAGTATACGTCTGGTGTACTGCTTATTACACGTAGTAGTTGAAAAAGTACGGAACGAAGGAATAAAGAAAGGAAAATACTAATAAATTAGGAAACACGGTCAAACCTGCTATTGTGATTAACCGTATATATATATATATATATATATATATATATATATATATATATATATATATATATAGAGAGAGAGAGAGAGAGAGAGAGAGAGAGAGAGAGAGAGAGAGCTGGTACATGTTTACAGAGATCAGTATTAAAGTGTTCCTTTGAGTTATGTAATTACATACTGACCAGCAGATAAGGGTCACTAGCACAATAAGGTCAGTCTTTTGTACAATCCTCTAACGGGTCCTTCATAGACAGATTTGTATATAATGATCAATTTTCCTCCTAACGTATCCAATGTTTTGAATCAATATGGCAGGACCGCCAAGAAAGGAGTATCTGTTTGGAATGAATATTCTAGGATCACCAAGAGAGGAGTATCTCTTTGGAATGAATGTGGTAGGATCACCAAGAGAGGAGTACCTCATTGGAATGAATATGGTAGGATCACCAAGAGAGGTGTACCTCACTGGAATGAATATGGTAGGATCACCAAGAGGAGTATCCCTTTGGAATGAATATGGTAGAATCACCAAGACAGTAGTATCTCTTTGGAATGAATATGGTAACACAAAAAACATGACTATTTCTTTGGAATGACTATGGTAAGACGCCAAGAAAGAAGTATTTCTTTGGAATGAATATGGTAGGATCGCCAAGAAAGGTTTACATTCTTTAATTATCTAGATTTTTGTGATTATTTGTTGATAAGGGGGTGGGGTTCAATGTTGGGAAGATATTTCTTAACCTGAGTAATTAGCCAATATCTAGGAGCAGACGTCATAATATAAGATATTCACGAGGCTTGGCATGGCATTAGTCTTGTAAAATGGACCCTCCGTAATTTCTTAACATAGGGAATTCTCTGGATATTTTCAGATACACGTATTTACTAATTTTTGAGATAGGAATAATAGTTTGTATTACGTGTTTGAGTCGCGTTTTGTATTGCATGGAGTGAAGAACGAACTCGACTTGCAAAGGCTTGCTGAGGAATGATATGAATGTGAAATAATAAAAACCATGCAAGGATGAAATTAAGAGTGTCGTAATGTTTGGTCATTAGGTGATTAGAGACAAAATGCAATGGTGTTTACTCGTTTAAGAGCATTTTATTTGACTATAATCTTGGGGTCTTTGGAAACAGGGAAAACATGGACTATCAAGCCACAGTCAGGCACGTGTTTGATTCGCTCAGTATGAGACTGCTTGCGCGTAACAATATCATCCGTAATTTTAGAAGTTACAAGTATGTTTTATTTTCACGTTTGTCCGATGGTAACATTTTAATGGAGAATGGTATTTCTTCTTAAAAAAAAACAAAAAAACAAAACAACTCTTGAACATGCAAAAACATTGTCTCAATTATAGTCCATAAAAAATTAGGTTGTATTACTTAACGCCTGAAAAAAATTACTTATTTTAACAAATATTCTTGTTGAGAAGAATCTAAAAAATATTTTATTGTGTTACTTTACAACGTTGTAAAAATAAAGCACGGATTTGGGGAAGAAAGGAAGAATAAAAACTGTTCACAGTTTCTTATTAGGCCATATTCAATTCTGAATGTTTTGTCGCCTTTCTGTATACTGCCAACGACAACATAACCGTGGTTTGCAAGTTCATGCGTGTGACGCATACATTTCAGACAGCTATAGTAGGTTATCTCTCTATATGGCTCACGGTACTAATTCAGTTCCCATAGTAAACGTATGTAAACACCATGATATTACAAATTCGATAACTTTAAATTTCTGAACGCTCATGATCAAACCTATATTTATCAGGATAGATGAAACCTGGATGTCAGCTTCTGTGTACAGAAAAGAACATGATCCGCGGCATTTTTCTGGACCTACATGTGTTTGCAACATGTGCTTTGAATTCCGCACCAGAGTCAGGTGCTAATTTCATTAAGGAGTGTTCCAAATTGAAGACTGTTAAAGTACTGAAATTCCATCAATAAAACAATGTCTCTATTTTTATTTTCAGTTACAACTAGGATAAGATCTCCAAAGATTCTTTTTCCTATAAAATAACTTTTTTGGCTTATCTGGACAACATTTCAGGCTGCTTAAAACACAGTGCATATAAACATGAATTCTTGTGTCATTTTCATAAAGTTCACGCCCCCATCTACAAAAGCAAATAAAACTTTTCAGTTTATATGCTTTTCGAAACAAAATACACATTGTGTGCGTTGAAATTGACCCTTTTTTGTACTCCACTTCATAGGCCAATAAATAAGCCCCTCGCCCGTGATGATACTTATTTTCGCGTTAGGTGCTGTTATCACATATTCATTAAAAGCTGCAATTATCGGCAGCCAATTTTCTTCGCATATCGGTGTACATTTTATACACTTACCTGTATTTCTCGCGGCTGTGAAGATGCAGTCGGCTGAAGGGTTCTTTTAGTGACATGTACATTATATTTCCGGAGTAAATCCTATTTTTGGTGACTTGTAAATCCACGTGGAATAGCACAACCATCTGTCCTGTGTCTATTTCAAATTTTGCGCTAGATAATGGTTGTTACCAATTATCGGCATGCGTCTAAAGTGTACGCAGGTTTGTTCCGGAAATATTTGCATGCAGCAAAATTGCACCTTTTAATGAACAGGTGACATCAAACCCGCATATCGTCCATCAGTACCAACACAGATTTTTTTTGGGGGGGGGGGCGGGGGTTGATCTATCGGACTAGCCTCTTCATACCTCGCCCCTTCTTTAGCTTTCGCCCCTTCTTTAGCTTTCAAATTTCTTAGCCACGTTGATAAACAAAGCTTATATCATAACGGAATAACTGACAACTAAGAAACCGCGCTTTGCGAAGAGAAATAAAAAGATAGATTTCTTGAGTTTGTTTTTTTTTTTTTAAATTATTTTCTATTGTTTAACTTTTTCCCCGAGAAGTATTGATGTCTTGGAAACATTGTAACAGAACATACGTTTTTAAACAGTAAGTCCAATTATAGCAAATTAAATCAATATTATAGAGTCTTTAGTATAATGCATACTATATATCATAATGTTAATTTTTTTGCTAAATAACTAAAAAATGTGCATTAAAAATTCATATTTTAACTCACAGAGC
Organism: Megalonaias nervosa; assembly: GCA_016617855.1. NCBI lineage: Eukaryota > Metazoa > Mollusca > Bivalvia > Unionida > Unionidae > Megalonaias > Megalonaias nervosa. The sequence continues at coordinate 52,513 of JAECUM010013852.1, forward strand.
AGAAAATGAAGATAATTTGTGCATACATCAAGGTTTTTCGGAAAACGCTCCAGAATCATTTAATACTTATTTTTGGGGTGATAATACGATTTCCGGAAGTGATATACTATCGGGAAGCCTCTACAGTTTAGCATATGTGTTGATAATAGCTGAATAATAATAATAATAATAATAATAATAATAATAAACTTTCTTAACGAGGAAAACACATTTGGTCATGACTGACCCATCTGTCATGTGGTCCTCAATATTAGTAATTAGTTATGTTGAAAGTGAAAAAAATAAAAATAAAAAAAAGACACACATAATCAGGTATCGTCGCACACTCATTCACAGGTATTTAAAATGAATATGTTAATCTAGTGACGTCCCTTGTTTCGTTCAGTGCCGGATTACCAATTAGGCAGAGTAGGCACCGGCCTATGGGCCTCACGCCTTTTAGGGTTCGTAAAATTAAAAACGTATTAGGAGCAAAATTTGCAAGGGAGCCCCGAGATTTCGACTGCCTAGGAGCCTCCACAGGGTTTAATTAGGCACTGGTTTCGTTTGAGGAAGACGAAACCCTGGAAGATGGCCAACGTCATGAACATGAAGAAGATTCTGCTTGCTATGAGGTTAGGCCGTATCAGTTTCAGCCCGAACGAGAGGAGAACGTTGGACGAGGGCACTCGAGACAGCACAGGGCATAATGAGGCTGAGCAGCGCTTTGGTTCTTTATTCTGGTAATTATTATTATCATTATGGCAAATAATACTATTATTAACAACCAATCGAGGGGGAGGGGGTGGTGCTGGGATTTTCTTTCTAACCAGAAAATATTTCCTTTTTACTTTTACTTTCATATAAATCAATTTTTTTTTTCAAACCTTAAAACGGTTATAACTAATTCTTCTTTTATACAAACCCAAGCTAGAATATTCTTTCAAGTTATTTAGGGGCGGGATTTTATTTCTGAAAAAAAAAATAAAATAAAAAAAAAATAGGCAATTCCCCTACAATCATCCATCGACTCAGAACCCTCTCCACCCACGAAAATATAAGGTCGGTCCCATACACAGACAGATTAGGATAGACGTACAGTTTAAAAACTACAGAAGTCTGACGAATATTCTTACTTTAGTACTAAGCTATACTATTAACTAGATTAGTAACGGGTGTTGTTGATCCGTTTGTAATCGTGGATAGGTAATAAGCGCGATTTTCCACGTACATTTCCCGGCAGAAAATAACAGCGTTAGGGCTAATATGGACTGTGCTCTTGCAACACTATATCTTTCAAAGTATTGCAATACTGGGACATCGTCCAAACTGTTACGTTCCACTTCTCTAAAATAATAAGAGTAGACATTAATCGTGAGGTGTGTTAGTCCATCTTCCCTCCCTTAACATGAGATAGACACGTGCACCAGTCAGAGGCAATACCCGGAAGATTATCGCAACTGACACGTGACTCAAGTCACTAGGGGAGTGTTAGCAACACAAGACTTGCGGTCTGATACGAAAGACGCCAACAATGGCAACAGCAAGTGAAGATTTGAGAGCTTCGGACGAGATGCAGGAGATTGAGTCAACAATATCAGCAGATCTGAACTGCCCACTTTGTCTGAAGGTATTTCGGTCTCCTAGACAACTACCGTGTTTACATTCGTTTTGTGAGGACTGTCTACAGTCACATATATCTAATATTGCCCCTATAAAAGACTCTGTGAAGGAATTATGTTGCCCAATATGTGGAAATATGGCTTGTCCAGGAGAATCTTCTACAGACAAATTGGTGCATCTATTTCCTCTTAATACGTTCATGCTTTCTATCTTAATGAAATCGAAAGTGAAAGTAGATCTTATGTGTAACTCTTGCCCGGCTCAGGACATCATCTCTCCAGCTGAAGACTTGTGTACTGTATGTGAGGAGGCCCTATGCGCTCAATGCTCGAAAGTACATAGAAGTTCAAGATTGTCGGCAACTCACACTACTTTGAAAATTGATGACTTGTTAAGTAAACAAGAGACTGTTCTGCAAAATAGTCACATATTTCACTGCATGGAACATGCGTTCATTCCGGTAGAACATTACTGTAAAGGTCATGAATCTCAGCTTTGTGTCAAATGCTTTGTTGATGATCATGCAAACTGTTCAGAAGTAATTAAACTGGCCAACGAAACTCCAAATCTATCAGACGCGTTGAATCAGATAAAAGAACAGATGAAGAAAATTGAAGATCAGCTTAAAGTGTTTACAAATATCAATATATCAAATCTGAGCAAACTTGAGTCTGAAGTCAATGAATTGACTATTGAAATAAGGACATTAAAGAAAACAATAAACTGTGCTTTAGATGATCTAGAAAAAAAAGTGAAAGAGAAAGGGGGCAAACTCTTCAATGAAGAAAAGAAGAGAATAGAGCAATTAAACCGTGGCTGCCAATCTCATATAACGGCAATTCGAAATTTCAGTGTATTTATGGATTCAGCCAGTAAATATGCAACACACACTCAAATGTTCCTGCTTTCAAAGAAAATACGAAACCAGCTTTTAATGACCAAATCACAAATTGACGACCAGTACTCGAAGAATGACATTTTGGCATTGCAGTTAGAGGTCAACCCACAACTAAAATCTGTCATTAATATCCCAAGGGGCGAAATAGGGATGCTAAAGATGAAGAGAAACGATGAAATTCCAGTTGTACTTGGTGGATTCGAGCCACTAAAAGAATGTATGGCAGAACTTGTGAATGTCATAGAAATACAAGGGTCAAATGACAAGGCACATTGGTACACTAAAGTGACATATACCAGCAATATGCAACTGTTGCTGGTTGATTCTAACAACAAAATAATTTACCTACTGGATACTTCATATAACATTATCTGCAGTCACGTATTCCCTTATAAACCTTTTGACGTATGTATTGTAAATGAAGACGTTGTAGCAGTAACTTTACCAAATAAAAAACTAATCCATATCCTTTCCATCAAAGATAAATCGATCACGTATATTAAACAGATACAAACCATGTACCGGTGCTTTAGCATTGCTGCTTTCACTCATGAAGACTTGATAGTATCCGGATCATGTGAAGTGAATAAATACTACTGGAGTATTATTACTCTGGAAGGGAAGGAAAATTCCTACCACGAGTTTGATGGTGAAGGTACAAACCAGACCTATGTCGCTCTAGATGCCTTGAAGACTCGTGTATACATATCTGTATTAGATAACATGTCTCTGCATTGCTTTGGTTTGGATGGAACGAACCATTTCACGTTCACTCATCTCGATCTGAAAGGACCACAAGGTGTTTCAGTCGACAGAGATAACAATGTGTACATAGTGGGAGGTCGGTCTCGCAATATTTTCCAACTTTCCCATGACGGTATCCTCATTCAGATAATCTTGAACCGAATCGAAAAGAAACCCATGGGAATATGTTTCGATCAAAATGGGGACACATTTACACTGACTCACGTGAAAGATACAGCTCTCAGTTTTTATAGACTTGCATACACAGGCAGGTGACATTCTGAGATAAATCTAAATATGTAGATACATATCATTTTATATACAAACTTACTGCAGTCAAGGATAAGCATTCAACAGGATGTATGGCCCAATTTGTACAGGAGAGAACTGAACTTAACTGCACATTATAACAACCTGGTCGTACGTTTTGACTAATGTGACTTGGTAAACTTGGTTCTTGTCCAGAAATTCGAAACTGTTGCTTTCTGATATGTAGTTTAAGTGCCTCTGATTATTTTATTAATTATTTTCGTTAGTCTTTATATATTATACAATCTGAACCATGATTTTTAACTTAATTCTGACTTTCAAGTTTGATTATTACTTTCTATATATAAATTTAGTTACCTCCCTGTTTAATGATATTTCTAATAAAATAAACGCTATATCTATCTATCTATCTATCTATCTATATATATATATATATATATATATATATATATATATATATATATATATATATATATATATAATGTTTATCGTAATAGTTTTGTAAGGGTTATTTAGTTAATTATATTTTTAATTCTAAGGTCCTGTGAGTGGGTTATGCACTCTTCAGATGAGCCATGCATAATGCGTACTATTTCATTCATAAGATTCCAAGATCGATGTACTAAAGAATTGGAAAAAAAGAACATCACGTGGTCGAATAAGGCCATGAGTGACGTGAATGGAAATCATGCGTGTTTCAGAACAAGGCTCTTGACCGACTTTTTGGGTAGCCTGGTTCAGCCAACTGATTCGGTGACATTTTGAATTACAGGACGATTCATTCAAAGGTTGGTGTAAGTAGTCTGCCAATTACTAATTGACTTTCTATATAAAAATAGACCATTCTTAAAGTTTGATTGTTCTTACAAGGAGTTAAAGAGATTCATTCATTTACAACCGTTCGTTGTAATTATGTGCGATGAACATTCACTTCAAAGGACACTTAGATATCTATATACAAAGCTATATTGGATTATTGTGAGTTTATTCAAAGGACATTGCATTCAAAGACTATTTGAGCTATTTTGGATTTAACGTGAATTCACTTAAAGACATTTGGATTTAAAACTGGCTTCTCCTGTACTATTGACACACTCAGTATATCACAGTTTTCAATTGGAATACCTTTAGAACGTATTCGGATTACATCTGAATTATTGGAATTGATAGGACATTTGTAGGAAACAGGAATTCATTTACCATACTGTAAATTTTTTTAAAAAAATTATTCACTTTGCTTTTTAGGGAAAAAAATAATATTTTGAATTTTACAAAGCTTGTTGATTTTGTTTCTTCTTTGTTACGTAAACCAAGACTCACTTTGTATATAAGACTCACTTTTGTACAATATATATATATATATATATATAACTTAGATATTTAATTAGTATCATATAAATATTTTACCCAGTTAATATCATTCAACCAAACAATAAGAGGCCACTGCGACCTTTAAACAACAAAAAAGCTTTTGAATGTAATGCACATATCTTTTCACAGGTGTTAAAGATTGCACGTGAATATTGCAAACCTGGATGAATAAAGGTCAACAACAGTACAAGATTCACTTACGAGATTAGCTGTTTTTGGTCATTAACGTGCTCATTCCATTATTAAGAGGGAAGGGTTTCTAGTTGTGAAAATATAGGAATACCAACCAGTGTCAGTGATTCTCTTCCAGATTATAAGATAATAAACAGAGAAAGAGAATTTAATCTGGCCAATGGTAGGCAAGAGTTCTACTTCATACAAAATTAACTGCAATTTTCCCATGTACATAATTAAGTTACCATAGAAATTTTAAATAGGGAACTATAAAAATGAAGACAGAATAAAATATTAAGGTGCACACACATATCCCTCTTAATAAGGGAAACTTTTTGCAGAAAGTCTTCCCAATTAAGAAATTTATTTTTAAAAAGTAAACGAATGTCATCAGATGTATAAGAGAATGAATTTGCATCTCGCAAAAATATATGCTTTGTACTAAGCATTTTCTGGACTAAGGTTTGCAGGATGAATGATAAAATAAAAACGATTTCCAGGTTAGATGGACCCTTGTGTGCATAATTAATTTTTTGTCGTCTCATTAGCGTCTCGGAAAACAGCGATTGTAAGTTATTTGTTGAGCATCGATCCCACTTAAACAGACACATTTCAATACAACATGTTCTTTGCAGCAATTGAAAATGTTCTACGTGTCTTTCAGCTCGGCAGTTTTAATCTGGCGACTTCTTTTGTGGACAAAATAAAATAAATGCATGGTGTATATTGTGAATCTTTGTCTCTTCTACTTCACCCATTTCACCGATTTCCATTAACAGACCACTTCCCGACAATGACTTGACCGGGTTGTCATAAATCGTCTATATTGAATTTTCACCAAAGGCACGTCTAGTAGTTCCTGAGTGGTTTGTACATCATTCTAATCACCCACGTGTCAGTCCAGATGGATAACGTGAATTATCCATAAATCTTCTTAGATGGGCTCCATTAGTTCTACTGAGATTCATGCTTGAGAAAAATATACCGACAACACTCACCATCGCAGAAACCATGGTCACGTACAACGCTCAAAAACACGTCTAGCTTCCACAACCACAACCCGTCCGCTGATAGAGCAGATTTAACTCCGGAAGAAATATCACAGGCGAAAGACACTGGGCGAAAGATAATTAGAAATTTATCGCAGGAGCTTCTGGTGATTGTGCGCGCTTGCCACGACGATTAGTCACAGACTCAGGCGAGTTGGATTTTCTCATTCGAGATTGTACACGCAAGGGCACATTTGTTTCCAGGGCCAATATGATTCGTACTGATTCGCCAGATCACATGGGACAAACGTATGTCCCCCGAATACTCATCTCGGTTGAAATCTGTACTTATACGACGCGTTACACATGAAACTGTTTTCACGTGGTTATTAAAGAAACGCGTTATAGCTTCAGTTGATAAAGAACAACCAACACCGCCAATCGCAGATGAATCGCTCCGTGAATGGACATGTACGCTTGTAGATTATCAGAGGACGTCAATAAAAACTACCGAGTAATAGAAGAACTAACATGATTAATTATGCATACGAGCTTTACAACCAGATCGCGTACAGTATAAACTGATGCGTGAATGTCTCGCAGAAATTCCCATGAAAACTTTGATGTCCGTGTGGACCACTCATACCTTGATTGATATATCGCGAAAACAAACACTTGATGACCTTTAGCCCGAATTATTCCAACTGCATTAGATAAAATTTCCATCTGTGCCAGTGCAGCTGTTGTATTATCCTCGTCAAAATATGTCTGGTACAATACCAGCGTTTACATAGATTCTAGTGCTAAGCGACACTGTAAAAGTTGATGCATACGCGGTAAACCAGCATTGGAATTTGTCGACGGTAAACCATCACATTGTTACTTTGATCACGCAATTATGGTACATAATTCTCAAGGATTAACGATATCGTATCTAAAACATCTGTAGATCTTTGATGATCGTATCAAATGGTAAAAATTAGCACATCTTGCTGTGTCCAGGGTAGAATACAAGTCACAGTTGTTAAGAGTTGTTCTCGCTTTGTTCGCGAACGAGGCCAGTGTGCTAGAACGTCATGTACATATACCTACTCCAGACCATAGCTGAAAATATATCCCCGCTACCCGCTCAAGAATGCACTAGTGGACTGTCTGGATCGCTAATTCGTACGCTGACGGCGAAAAAATAGTCTCGTATAAACGCATCAATGAAAAACTAACACACTTTTGTGATCTGACTGTCGACGACATTCTTGTGCTGGAGTGTGTACACAACAATCATTGTGTCCGATACGCTGTTGAGCTTGCATGGAGTTGTCTCGCTGGTGACTCCGGGCAGTTTACCATGGATCTTGTTAATAATCAACGATGTCATCAACGCGTTATGTCGTGTTAACATCCATTAAATGCAGTCGCGGTAGTGGTGCTTGTAATTTACTGTGTTAATATTTTACTGGGTGGTAAATATGTGTCTACTGGCATTGTCTGTAGTTCAACACGAACAAATCAGCTATGAGGTCCGGTTGAAGGATAATATATCGCAGGTTTATTACTACCACGAGCCATGGATAAGATTTTATCTTTAGTTAGGTTCCAAACGGGATCAGTAGTTCTGTGTGCTCCACATTCGAATTCTCCAGGCATGTACAAAATATCTAACAACGGTGCTATGTCTCAGTTGAGGTTCATTTTCCCCCAACTACTCTATGACTTGATGTTCATACAGGTACGGGTGTCATTACTTTTCTTAATTTGCGTCAGCGGGGTTCGGCCCGGTCTTGCGTGTGATTAATTATTTAACGCGGCTACGACCGCGGGAAGACTCGTTACCTATTTGCGAGATCGCTCTGGAGTGCTAGCACTCCCGAGTTTGCATTAACATTCACTACGCATATTGATGTCCAAACAATGGTTCCGCGAGTGTATAGTTGAATCGTTCAACGATGGTCTGAACGCCAATATGTCGACGACGAAGTTTTATTTGTTGCTGTTTCATAAACGCCGAAGCTGCTCAGAAAAAATATTTCCCAGGATCTAACTGTACAAGTTTTGGCCATCTTATTGGTCCTTGCGTATATATAGGTTTAAATGCGTATGCAAAACTTGCCGAATCTTTGGATATAAACGGTTCGGCCCGGTTGTATCGGCTGGCAACATGTATCTATTTTTATGTGTGCCCAAGTACGTGGTGAAAACAAATTATCAGCCTGGAGAACTTTATAGACCATTCTCAGAATGTATTCATGTATTCATGTGACCCTGGGTCAACGAATCCAAAACGAGGCTAAGCTAGGCACCAGCTTACATATTTGTTAGAACCAGGGGACCAAATTATGGCAGATAAAGGTTTTGTTAAAATTAAAGAGAAAATTATTTTAATAAACAGATTAACAGAATATCCCATATATAAAATGACAAAAATTTTATATTGTTTAGACACGATTCTTCCCTATTATGTTTACTTTATCTAATGTCTGCATTGGGTGCTAAAATTCATCCATCTACCAACACCACAAAAATAATATTAATTATAATCAATGAAGAAGTTCACATAAATAAGGGACCAATTTGTGTGTTTGGGGGCAGGGTGCTTTGATATATATATATATATATATATATATATATATATATATATATATATATATATATATATATATATATATATATATATAAATGCAATAAACTGACGACGAACAGTGCAAAACTAGTATCTAACTAGCCTGTGCGCTTTCGACTCTTAATGAGTCTTTTTCAAAGGCATATACAAAACATAGACAAAAATAACAAATAAAACACAAAAACCGTTGTGTTGGCATACAAATGCTGAATATTGAATACAAATATTTTCCAGTATCTGCAACAAGTTGATATAGGCTAGTTGAGACATAATACATTTAAAGGTTTAATTCATGTAGAAACAGCCATGTAGAGTTTTGCAACCACAACGGTTTTTGTGTTTTATTTGCTTGTTTTGTCTATGTTTTGTATATGCCTTTGAAAAAGACTCATTAAGAGTCGAAAGCGCTCAGGCTAGTTAGATAC